>JAHWXV010637008.1:0-16678 GCA_024586415.1 Phrixothrix hirtus
TATTGTGAATACCTATCAAATTTGAGTCACAGTATCCCCTGATTCCCTCAGGATTCCGCTGTTACGCATTCCTGATGAACAGGGGAAAATTATTTACATTCCGATTAACGTATCGCCTGCGTATCACCTATCGTTACAAAATTCGGTCCGAAATATTCGTTTTAGCATTGTCACGCTTGGCATGATTAATTATCCAAGGGAAGGTGAATTAACTTCTACAGACTTTCTATAGTATGTTATGTCTATTATTTTACTGTGATTGAGAAACACAAAGGACGCATTTGCGAATTTTTGAGTTACTCAGCATACTACCGATTTTATTTTACCAACAATAAATTTTGGCTAACGTTTGGGTTATCTATAGTAACATTTAGGTAAAATTAAGTTGCATCGAACATGCTAAATTCTATTTCTTAGAATTATCTAAACTATTCACGTATTATTGCGTACAGCTTTAAATGAATTCCATCTGTGTTTTGATAATTTAGATATAACGTGTTAGTAGTCTAAACTTATATATGTGACTAACTGCCTACCTTAGAACTAAAGTGCTTTCATTAGATCCGTTTTATTATTAAATTAGGACTATATTTATTTCTATTTAGCTTTCTATAGATACTATAAAAAGTGTAAGATATGCGCAACATGGCATAATGTGTAGGTATCAAAGACTTGCCTTAATTTGTATTTATCGCTGCAGATATCTCTTGGATTTCGTTAAGGAATCATGGTCTTACTATTTAATTAAATATGTATAAAGTGTCTCATTTTCTAAGCAGCGTTTAATATCTTTCCCGTTATATTCAAGACTTAACAGGTGGCGCCACTCTATTTGAACCAATTCCTGTTAACGAATCTTCAGTGTTGTTAGAATATTGTAACATCAGTACCGTTGAAATTACCCCGACTGCACTGTTTTAGCCGGCCAATATTCATGACCATTTAGACTGTTTTCTTACTATGTCTTAGTGCGAGTTTGCTACGCGAATCTGACAGGATTGTAGCTTTTTGGTTAAATACCCTCCTTGTACTTCTTTGTTCCTTTCAAAGTTTTTGTAATGGGCACGCAAGAACTTAAAATCTTAAATGATTTGAATTTAATTATTCCAATTTTTACATCCTACTTACTTTCGGAAAGCTTCCCTGCTCCTTCAACCATAAACCACGCCCTTCCATGGCATGTAAAATTTGTACATTCTAATGAATTTCGGCACTTAAACCTATCTTGTTTAGATACTCCCGTCTCTATATTTAATTTGTCAAAGTACCATTTTCCTTTTTTATTAGGACATATCTAACTTTTCAAAATGCATACAAGCAGGTAAATTCTAAATATCCCAGTAAGTAAATATTAAAGTGTCATATTTTGCTCTTATCGAAATCATTTTGTACTATTCATACTTCGTCTGGATGTGAAGAACTACAAGACAATTAATTAGTGTAATGTTAATGGAATTAAAATTATATTTAATTATATGAGAGGCGATTCTTCACTAAATAATGCTAACTAGCACAGCAATCTTGATGTCACAATTAACTTCTTCGTTTCTAACATTGTATCATCTGCACTCAAAATGTTAGGATTCATCAAACGCAACATAAATGAATCAATTCGCATTACTTCAATTAAACCTCTGTATGTTTTTGTGGTAAAATTCAGCCTTGAGTATGCATCTAAGGTTTGCGCACAATAGAATTGATCAAATGCAGCATAAATAATCAGATATTTAGCTTTTAAGAATAATTTTACCTTTAACACTTACATGCAAGTAGAATCTAACACCCCTTAATATCGCTGTAACTATTGTAACCGGCTTCTGCTTTTTAATCCTATCAATAATATAAAGTATAGGCTGTACATGTTTTCTATAGTAGACATACAAAATTAAAATCGCAAAGAATTTGGTTTAATCGATTACGCCTAAGAGGCGCAACAAACACAAAAGTCTTCATTTAAAATAGACTCGTAGATTTTCTTGTTGTAATATAGAAATTAATTTTGTGTAATTATAAAGAATCTATCTAAAATTTTCTTAATACTGAAGGAGCTCTTACATTAAGCGTGTCCAAGTGATTTTGCGTAACGAATAAAAATTCAAAAGTCACATTGTTGAATAATCTAATGCCTAACTCGTTGAAAAAATAATGTGGCATCTAAATAGTAAGTTCTAATAAAACGGTTGAGAATCTATACCAAACCATGACAAAAGAAATGGGACACTTTAGTTGCAGGTGCTAGAATGCGAACAGTATTTATTCACATACTTATCTGCGTTATCCATTACTAGCATATTTTATGCATTTCTTATATGCAGTATAAATAAAACAAACATGCATTATAATTTTAAGAGTATTTGTTTGTGTATTGCAAGATTAATTGTAAGTATTACATGGAAATTGATATTTGAAAGCTAGTACCGTAAGTTGACGTAGAAGCTCCTCATTGTTGGCGTTTTTATTTATCAGGTTCTCTAAATTTGCAGTACAACTTCAAATGTCAAGTAGTAACCAATATCACGCAAGAGACGTAAGTTTACAATTGATGGTAATATCTTCTACTATAGCTTTTTTTATTGCTCAGGGTATTATAGGCACAACACTCACACACTCGCTAGGCAAGTAAAATTATAAGGATGTTCTCGAGCAGTCTAATCTAATTCGAAGATATTTAGTTAAATTGGATTAGCTTTAGGAACACTTTTGTGACATGTACTTAGATGTTCTCTTTCCTGAAGTCCGCGCGCGTCCTTCTGATCCACCCTGTATAGGGCACAGAAGGAAATACCTTTTATTTTAAGAATTGGCGGAAGGCGGTTTTATAATCAAAGCACCCCAATGCTAATACAGCGTCATCGAGAAAGAGTGCAGACCACTGGATAGGCAACCAAACTTACAAATTGGCGGTACTGAAATTAAAAATGAAGCAATACTAAAGTTACCAGATAATTATTTTACTATAGGCGTCACATATAAAAAACATTTATAATTGATAATTAGAATGATGTATTAGAATTTAAATTTGGTTATTGATTGTTAAAAATGTATTGCAACATTTTTCAATTGATGTAAGTTAAAACATTTCTAGTTTTCAATTAAAAATAATTAAAATATTAAACAAATGCAAAATATAGATACACGCCTATGGTTGACATGTTGTTTTTTTCGTTCGAAACAAACACATCAGCAATGAATTCCCTAGATCTTTTAAAATTTTATCGCCCTGGATGCACTCTTCTTCGATCGCACGATATATGCGCACAATAGCAAAATCACCAAAAAATGATCAAATCATAATTTAATATACAATAAAATGTTTGATTTACGAGTACCATCATCATCATTGACTGGACAGTACTACTAGGTATAATCAAATATGCACATTTTACGCTTATTTTAATTCATTGATACTTGAGGACTCCTTTAAGTTTTGCTGTTAACCCAATAAGGATAAATACAATAGTTCTCTATGTATAGAAGTGAAACACTTTTAACTGTTTGTACTTAGGAGTGACGAATTAAACGTTTATCTAATTTATATCTTTTTACACTCACACACTGAATCTTATATTAATAAACCCACTTGCAGTGATATGGGTACTGATTATATCGATTGTTCGGTAAAAAATTATCTTGAACCGATTTCATTTCATAAGTTGCATTGTACGCTCACGATTAGTTGGTTTCTTGAAATTACATATTTGATGAGCTAAGCGGCCATTTGTAACAAATTACAAGTTGAATTAATGAGCTATCCTTATACGACGATACGATGTTTAAAGCGGGTCTATTTCAGCGCTAAAATAGTTCTTTAACGGTGATTTGGTGGAAAAATTGAATTTTGGCGTTTTAAGGCCCTTCATAAGATTCTATCTCGTGGCAATATTTGCATGTTCATTCTAAGTTTCATTACAGAATTTCAATTTTTAGGCAGTTAGCTATACTTATCATGATTAGTTCAAGTTTTCCTCCGTAGGTGATTTATCTAAATCTTTCGTACTTTAGCCTTAGTATTTCCATTTCTACAACATAAATTTACAGCCAGTTTGTTATTAAAATTTATATTTTCTAGCTTTATGTACATTACTCAATTGTCTTAAATATGTCACTTTAATGGAACGGAATGTAATTTTAATTTTGATCACCAATAATGAATTATCTTATATGATGGTTCATATTAAATAATTACAAATAACTATATTGTTGATGAATAATTAACTATTGCTATGAATTCATAAAGAAGAATGTTATAGTGTAAGGGTTATTTTGCAAATTGGCGCTAGCATCTTACCATGTGCCGGAAGTTTAATAATTTTTCTGGTTTCAATCCTTTAATAATTTAATGTCTTAATATAGGAGTTTAGTTTAACCTTGGATTCCAATAAACATTGGGATGTAGCATTATATTTTAGATTACAAATAAAATATGTTATGTATTGTATTTAATTAAAAGAACTTGCAATTTAAGAAATGCGTATATATTGTCAAAAAGTAAAGAAGTTTTAAACTGTTTTATTAAACAAGATAACTAAATGTTTTCATAAATATTTTAATCATGCAGTATAATTTGCAATAAGATAAATATGGTATGAATTCCAATTCCAACAGACGAGTGATTGGAAGGAACACATAGATTAAATATTGTCGTAATTACTTAAAATTGTGGGTTGCTGTTAAACAATTTTAAAAATGTATAAATTGGTTGATAACTAATTCCAATGCAATATCGATATTTATAAGTGGTTATATAAATTCAGACGTGGCAGTTATAGTTTAATTTGAATAAAATTCTGAAAACAACAGTCCTTTTAATTCTATAATGGGAACGTTTACAATAGTTCATTGGACAATTATCATGCAAATGAAAGTGAAAGCGGAACTCGGGATAATTACTTTGTGGATGTGATCGTTTTGTTAATAAACTGTATTAATACTAATTAATATTAGTGCTATAGGGTAATTCCGAACTTTGATGTTTGTTATAAAAGGGCGGAATACGAAGTAAATGTAAAAGGCGGCAATTAAAACAACTATAGACATTCTACGGGCAAGGAAATTTTAATTTAAAAATGACGATTCAAGAAAGCCAAAAAAATTTAAATTCTAGAAGTGTTTACAAAAATACTGGACAACCATCCATACTACAAAAAGGATCATAATGGATTCTGTTGAATAGTTGAAAGAGAGAACGAGAAAGAGAGATCGATACAAAATAAAATAAAAATCATGCCAAATATTGACGTCGACGCCATGAAACATCAATAGAGAAATTATTTGAGAATGACAACATTTGCACATTTGCATGGCATATGCCGCAAATTTTGTATACTTCTAAACTCAGTAGTCTAAAGCGCCAATAAAGTAGTGAGTACTTATATGATACTTATGATAAAACATTCATTGCTGCTAGTTATTTAGAATCTGTATGAAGATAGTAGTTTGTTTAACAGTTGAGCGAACTTACAAAACTTATTCCCTTATGCCGTTACTCTAACAATCAGAACCATATTTTCTAATTGTTATTAATGTCTATCCTAGTGTTTGCTAGTATACAGTCATTATATTTAATTAAACCGCACCATTACCTATTTTAAATTTTAAATTCAGCAAAGCCAAATTTGGAGAAATTTTAGGAAGGGAAGAGCAGCAATACCGCAATTGTATAAATTTAATATTTACTGTTCATCATTTAAATTAATGTACCAAATGTGCGCTATAGATTATAAATAACTATTCTAGTATAATTTTCTGTAATAACTATAATTTTTATAAAAGAGCATTCAAGCAGATAGTAGCAGCAAAAACCAGAGAGCAGGAAGATGTGTCTTAAACCAGCTCTTTCGTGAAGTTCCTAGATCAATCTTTATTAGTACTATTAAACCAACTAAGCACACCTTAAAGTTAGTTAAACGTTATATGCTTTATATAAGTATCCTTTTAGTTCCCATTAGTAGTAAAAGGAGAAAATTAAACATTTCAATAATAGTCATATTTCCAACAGCAATGTGATATGGTAATGGGTGGTCTTGGTCACCTTATTCCACCGATCTCAATCCATGTGACTACTTTCTATGGGGTTTCTTTCAAAGATAAAGTGTACGAAAATAGACGGCAGACACTAAAGGAACTTAAAAATGAAATAATTCGTGTTACAGAAAATATTGATGAACATATGCTACGCACTGCAACATAAAATTTACTTACACGTTTACTTCAAGTTATTCGCACAGGTGGTGGACATATTGAAAATATTTTACATTAATGTAGTCCATATTTATGTATTTAGTGTTGTCAATTTTCTATTTTAAGTACAACTTTTTCAAACAATAAACTAGTCAGTCCTGTTGTGAAAGCCCTGTATGAATAATAATAATATGAAGATAAATTCGCTTTAAACATCAGCAAGTTCGTAAATATTCCAATAACTTCACTTAAGAAGTGAATATAAAAATTTAAGCAAAAAGTACAACGTATTTTAACAAATAGGGTGAGAGTTCGAAATATAGACACTTCAGATTACTAGACGTATGTCGGAAAACATCGTGGTCAATTTTCTCATAAAGTCATAAAATTCTCTTTTTTAGATCATCTACAGTGTGCACAGGGAGTTTATGTACAAGATTCTTTAAGTACCGGCCTGATTTGAGCATCATCTACACTTTTTAATATTTTATCAAATAATTCCTTAAATTATTCTATAGAGGTGGGTACGAGTTACATAAGCGCAAGTACTATACTAAGTCATCAAGCAGTTCCTCAATAATAACATCTAAATATGATTTCGGTAATTTTTGGCATTAAAATCCTCTTGGTAAGGATGCTAATAATTACATCTTCTCGAAATAGTCAACCCCACTCTAAATTTTAGGGGAATTAATGTGGATCCTTCATAATGGTAATGCTATTGATGCTATCTCTCCTTGTAAAATTATAACTACTTATATTCGAAAAGTATCGTGAACATTTGGATATATATGTTATCAAGGCCTTTTCACTTTATTTTTTGAGAACACTTGTAAATTGTCTAGCGATAGAATATTAAAATAGCGCGATCTTGGTAGACGGATGGTTTCTAGCAGCTTAATTTTTGTAAGTGGGTACTGTAACGTTATATTTTTAAATAGGACAATTTTCTTGAATTTGATATTAATTTTAAAGGAAATGTGACATTGAATAGTCTGAAATTTGAATTTTTAGTAATTAAAATGGGTTTTGGAAATAGTCATCGGCATTCAAGTATTATTTTAGTTCAATTCCTTGCCAACGCTAATTCATTCATGTATCGCTAAAATCTAGCCTAGTAGGTGTTAGTCTCTATGTTGGGAATTTTTAACCCGTAATTTCGCAGAAACTAGGTGCGCCGTTATTAGAAACCGTTATTTGGCAAATGCATACGCTCCTTCTAATGTCACACTTCGTCTAAGTTAAATACTTCTACTTTTGTGGATGAATTTATCTTCAGGAAATCACAATACTTATATAACGGGTAAGTGTAATTAAAGTATTTCATAGGGATTTACATAATTTTGTTTCATTCTACACTCTAGTTTGTTTCGTTGCCTACGAGTTCAATCTTTGAATACAAGATTCCCTTGAACGATACCAAAGTGTCTACAAGTGTCACCGAAAACTCTAAGATTGATGATATTGGGAGTCTGCCCCATGGACATACCACACTAGGTATTTAAAGTTCCTGTTTCTCCAAGTATCGAGGGTTATGAGTCCGCCGTAGGCTTCTTGATAACCACGTGCGTGAACCCACAGTAGGTGTGTCCAGGTGAATGAAGGCCAGGTGAAGTTTTGACCAAAAAATGTCGGTCATCTATAAAAAAATAAAATTCTTCCATGTATTATTTTATGTCAAAAGCTGCAAAGACACATTGATTTACTTACTTTCTAAATATCACTAGCATCACTCTTTAAATGCAAATAGTGTACTTTATATAGGTGTGATGAACGCTTTCTAGCATTTTCAGTACACAGAGAGCGTTCTCAAATATCAAACGTCCTTGCTAGTCGACTATTAGCAACTTGAGAAACCAAAATTCCTGTTCGAATAGTATGCACAGTACTAAAAGGAAACAGATTAACATTTCGTAAACCGGTAAAAGGTCTCAAATTAACGCCACTCCATAAAATTGCTAGGATACGGTTTGCAAGCGAATATCGAAACTGGACGATTGATTAATGGAGCTTCGTAATATTCTCTAACGGATACCGTTTTTGTCTACGTTTACCTGATGAACGTGAGCATGAGTGGAGAAGGATTAGTGAATGACATGTTCCTTGCTGTATTGAGCCAAGGACACCTTTTGAGAACAGTGGTGCCATGATGTGGGCAGGATTTTATTTTCATAGTCGCACTAAACTAACTTTGATCTAACGGATCTCTCTGACTGCAGATGAGTACACCGGTGGACAACAGTGATATCGAAAAGTAAAAGCTAGCACTTTCCACCACTACTGCTCTCTATAACACAGGTAAAACGCATTATTCATATAGCGACCCATTTTTGGTTCATTAAATACATAAGTTTGCTACGGGTTTGAATTCTTCAAATCGTTAGAGCATTTTAAATAATTTTAAAATTATTCAAGCTGCGTACCCTACATTATATTTAAAGAGGAAGCATTTTTATTAAATAAAATAAAATATGAAGTGCGAAAGTTTGCTTTCATTTAGTATTTCAGAAGTTGATAAAGCATATTACAATTGAAAAGGTTAATTAAATTTGTAATAGTTATACAAGTATATTTATTAGATATTGCTTGTTACACTTTGACGATGCAGATTTTGTTGATTTCGTTATAATTGCAAAGATTTAATTATAAAGTTTATGTTGGTAACCTGTATAAACAATAATTGTTCAGAAACCACGTCAGCAGTAGCGTTGATTAAAACCGAGTGCACAACAAGATAGCTATACAGCACGGGTGCATTATGGTTAGAGTAAAAAAAAAATAGTTAACTAAAAGTTATTATTAAAAGCCAATATTTGGAATGCAAAATGCAATTATTCTTCAGAGCGAACTAAAAAACAACGTGCAAACTAGAAAGGCATACGGTAAAACTTAAGCGTCTTACATATAAGTTTTTTAAAAAGGGGTAGATAAACAGACGAAAGCGCATACATAATAAACAAAAGTAGTAACAACAATGGCTTCAAAATTTATAAACGTTCGATAAAATAATTAAGAAATACAGTACTAACAAAACTATTGACTAAAGCTTTGCAATTCCCAAATATCAAAAGTAAATAGAGCAGGTCACAATTACAAAATGGTAAGCCCAAATAGCAAAATAGGTGCATTTTCACCGCAGTAGGAAAATAACTCACTCCATTCTTGTCCTTGTCTTCGTCTCGTTAAAACTGTTTTTAGTTATTTGTACTTCTAATTTTAAAAATACTCTCATCAGACTATAGATAATAATTGCAACTGCATAATACCCCTACTCATTCTTTGTTTTTCTGGGCGGTTTATAGTTCTTCAAGAAAGCTGTAAAGTTGAATGTGCAAGCAATGAGAAACGTAAATGTTTAACGCGAATTTATTTTAAATTTTATGATTTTTCACAAATCTTCTTCCTCTAAAAGATTCCAAAGTTATTTTTCTTAAATCATTTTATTTCGCTCCTAAATAATTTAAATGTTCAGTCAAGCTAAATTAAATTTCGGTATTTGAACAACTAAATATTGTAATTGTGATTATAATCATTTTATTGTGTAAGTTACCTTTGTCAATTAGTTTTTAAGCTTTACCGTCTGATTGTTATGCGGTGAGATGGTCTTACGTTGTTAGCTAATTGCTAGCAATATTTGCGTTTAGATTGTGTTATTTATACTATGCGTTATCAGTTGTGAATCATAGTTAATTGAAATGCTATTTTAAAAAACGATATATGAATGTAATGAATTATGTATAAAGTAGCAATCAAATACAGAAAATTGTAGGAAGGTTATTTACATCTTTCATGTTTTCTTCACAAGTAAAACAAAATTTTTATTCGGCATAAATCAAAATCAAGCAATCAATTAAATTTTTCTATAACTAATTTTTTTACAATGATATGTTATTTACAGCATTAAAATTTTGGAGGTATAAATCCGGCATACAATAAATAACTTATCTGAAAACATGTAATATTTTAAACTGTAAAACCAGCAGATGAAATTAGCTTTGTATATTCAGGATGATTGAAATTTTAAAAGCACTATGGGTATCTCGCTTATATTATAAGAGAGAAGACCAATTAAATGGAGGCAAAATTGACACGACACATTAGCAGCTTATTAATAATATGATTTATTTTCAGTTTCTCGTTTTTACTGACAAAATAATGAAGATACTTTTAAGTTGTTTTCATATTATTGTTAGATTTAAAATGAAAATAAAAATAATTAATGTTAAATTTAAAATAAAAATATGCAAATTAGCATTAAAAACGAGAAAAGGGATGTCTCCAGTTTCTAGCACAAGACTAGACTGTCCCAGACTATCCATATATCCCCGCATCTTCTCTCAGCCGCCCCCGTCCTTGAAGGTGAATACAGGAAGGCACTGGCACGTATACATTCGGTTCTAAGAAAACGAAACTAAATCAAACGCTAATATTTGTCATTGAACCTAAAATGGTATTGGGGATTTAATTTACGCATAGCATGTTAAAGTTAAATCTAACACGGCCAAACTGACAATATTCCGTGTCCGGAATCCTCCAAAGGTTAAAGGGCCGGTTAGAGCGTGCATATTTATAATTGGTTGCAAGAGCTGTAGGGCAGTCATGACTGGTATTATGTCAGGATCGTTTTTTATTTATAACAACGTATAGTAATCTCACATGCACGCTAAGTGCTAAACTGGTGTACCTAAAAGTACTTGACTACTTCATAAACTCTCTAATACGGATTTATACAAACATTTCTCGGCTTGGCCTTGCAATTAGACTTGCCCCAACTTATTCAAGGAGCATTGCTTACTCTAATCAAGTAGAGATAAAGAAACATTTGAAAGTAACGTATAATATTTCTTTTGTGCTTATAACTTTAAAATGAAAAGAAAAAATAATAATAAAAATAATTTCGCTTCTCCTAAATATTGGAAACGCCCTCCGGCAGATTTTTTTTCGGAAAGCGCCAAGTCGGTTCGTTTCTCGGGCACAGTATCTTCCAAAAATATAAATAGTATTAATTTAAGACATAAAAGGCAAGCTTTTTGGAACAGTTGCTTTCGACTCACCAAAGATACTGTGCTACTTTAAACAAAAATTATGAGGAGATTTACAAGAACCCTTAACGATTCCACTTGAACATCGTATAACTGTTTATCACAGTTCAATGACGAAGTAAAAACATAAATGTAATATATCACCGTATAACTGTCTATCACAGTTCAGTGATGGGGTCAAAACATAAATTTCAATTGATCACCGTATAACCGTCTATTACAGTTCATTGACGGGGTCAAAACATAAATTTCAATTGATCACCGTATAACTGTCTATCACAGTTCAGTGCCGGAGTCAAAAGATAAATTTCAATGCCAAGTGTGGTTTATTAGGGGCCAAACAAAATGGCGACATGACAAAAAAAGTCTAGTCGAAAGAAAAAGTCAGGATACATGATAAAACATGAACTATAGAGTAAGTACAACTTACTTGGATTAGACCCCAAGAGCTGAATGAAATCATCAGGAGTCCAGTCCGGAGGCCAAAGCCTCAATTGGTCTTTTGAACACTTCATGATTTTTCGTGCTCCTATTTTTCGTAGCAGAAATCGATCACCTGCAACCTGTGATTTAATTCGATAAGGTCCAACAAATTCACAGCTGAACTTTTCAAGACGTTGCCCTCGACTTAAGAGGACGAAATCCTAAACTTTAAAATTTTGAGTGTTTCTTCGTTTGACGTCACAGATTTTCGTTTGTTGTTCGGATGATTCTCTCATTTTAGCAACAGCTTTGGTACGGCTGTCAGTGTCAATTGTAGAATTTTCAATAGGTAACTCAGAAATTAGATTTAGAATTTAGAGTGTCTGGCCCTCTTGACCAAACTCTAACTTAAAGGGCGAACGACCAATCGTTTTGTATTTCGTGATATTTAAGACTAACTGAATTTTGCATAACTTGTTCGGCCAATTTGTCGATTTTCTCGACTCAACGCGCAATAAATTAACGATAGTGCGCATATAGCGTTCTACTTGACCATTAGAATGATGTATACCAAGGGTTGTAACATGTATTTCGATGCCAAGTTGTACCACAAAGGCTTTACAAAGTTTAACAGTAAAATTTGTCCCAGCATCGTGAATGACCTTACTAGCAGTTTCTAATGCCCCAAGAAAGTTTGAAAAGTTTTCTCTCGTTTCTACAGCTGTTACGCTGAATTGAGGATATAACAGGCAAAATTTGGAGAACGCATTTATAATAACTAACAGGTATCGGTATTTTCCAGGACTTTTTGTTAAGGTAGCAACACAATCCATGTGTATGGCATGAAAAGGTTCTGCTGGTTTTGGAATAGGGTGCAAGAATACTTGCTTCGGCTATGCTCTATTTTTCAAATGGCACAAATTAAACAACGCTCGGCATATTTTTTGACAAAGCGGGTCATATGCGGGAACCAAAAATAAAGTTTGAGCGAGGCCAACGTTTTTTCCCAACCTACGTGACTTTGGTCATCGTGAAAGATTTGAATCAAGCGATAAGGATTATTTTAAGGAACGAAGATAAGTTGTAAGGTTTTGTGTCTATCAGTAGTCACAAGGCGATAGACGGTGCGCTTCTCAAATTTATAGTACTTCACTGTACCTTCATCACTGTTTTTTACAGCCGTTATTTTCTTTGCATTGCGAATCAACAGATTGACTAGCAGTTAGCCAATTTTTACAATTAAGCGGTTCAGTTTGTACCAAGTTTATTCTTTCAATTGGATTTCGGCTTAGAAAGTCAACATGTGAAATTTCAGAACCCTTACAGTATACAATGTCGAAGTCAAAATCTTGCATATAAGCCCACCGACGCATTGCTCGCGGTTTCAAGCCTTTCTTATGCGCAGATAGCTTTAATGAATTGCAGTCCGTTACTAATGTAAATCGCAGCCCTAAAAGGTAAACTCGGAAATATTTTAAAGCCTTAACCACAGCCAAAGTTTCGAGTTCGAAAGAGTGATAAGTATTTTCTTCAGATGTAGTTTTTGACTGAAATATTCAATTGGTCGAAAAGAATCGGGATGCTTCTGCATCAAAACTTCTCCAAAACCGATCGAACTAGCATCAGCGTGAAGCTGAGTTTCTAGTTCAATATGGACAAAAGTGGTCTTTGTGTTAACACCTTAATAAGGAAATTACGCACTTTTTCGCATTCGGGCGGCCAATCAAAAGGAACATTGGGTTTTGTTAGATTAGTGATACAAGCAACTCTGGTAGAGAAACTCGGAATAAACTTCCTAAAATAACTAGCTAGGCCAATAAATTGTCTAACCTGTTTGAAGTTTGTTCGGATTTCACTCTTTTCGATTGCAGCAATTTTTCGTTGGCCAGGTCGTAGGCCATCGACTGAAATTTCACGGCCCAAGTAAGTTATTTTGTTCATCAAGAATCGACATTTGGCCAAATTGAGAGAAAACCCGATATTGTTTAGAGCTTGTAACACCGCACGTAATTTATCCATCCAGCTATCGTACCTGACGGTATTAAAACATCGTCCAAATAAACTAACGCAGCATCGTATTTCAAACTACACAGAACTGTATTTATAGCCCTTTGAAAGACACTAGGGGCATTGGCTAGCCCAAAGGTATTTTTAAATACTCATACTGACCATAAGCAGTAACGAAAGCAGTTTCGGCAATGGAATCGGCTGCAATTGGTATTTGATGAAATCCCGACTTCATATCGAGGCAAGTAAAAATTTGCATTTCCCGAGGCGATCTAAATGACCACCAATTCGGGGCAAGGGGTAGCGGTTTTTAATAGTGATTTTATTAATCGATCTAAAGTTTACACACGAATGATCCTTCCCGTTTTTCTTTGCACTAAAATATCCGGACTCGCATAAGGTGAATTGCTTTCTCGAATGGTTTTATTTTACAAAAGTTCATTAACAATATTTCTGACTTTGCCGCGTTCGGATACTGACATACGGTAAGGATGTTAATAAATAATTTTGTTTTCAGTGAGGGAAATTGTTAATTCTCCCGTTGACACCGTGCGCAAAGCGGCACCAGGGGCTAACATTCCCGCAAAATCTGAAAGAAGTTCCAATAACTCATTCTTAGCTACCGAGATCAAATCGGTAATTATCTCGCAGTCAGAGGATATAGTAGCACTTATCGAGTTTGCATACATAAGCCTATATTCAGTTTTATTTTTTATAAGAGTCACGTTGTAATCATAAATATTTTCTTCTATAATCACATCGTAATTAGTATTACTTGAAGGAATGATAACAAGATCTATTTCAAGTTTCACTTCAGGGAACTCGAGCAACGCTTTTGTTACAAAGCGCTAAGTATAGACTTTACCGTCAAACCATTTGAATGACGTCACGTTACTTTTTTTTGGATAAATTTAACTTGTCAACAAGTTTCTCCGAAATTAATGAACACGTTGCACCAGTATCAACAAGGCAATTAGTTTGTTGATTTAAAATTACGATAGACATAGTTTTCAAGAGACTATCGCTTACAAAGTTAGATTTTCAAATTTCGCTTTCCCTCACTTGATACTTATCCCTATTGCGGCGCCGAAAACAATTTTCAATAGAATGTCCGAATTTTTTATAATATTTGCAAGTTGATGCGGCCGATATTACAGCTTTTGACACCGAAGAGTCGGCAACTCGAGGACGCTTTAATTTAGATTAACAATCGCGAGAAAGATGCCCGTATTTTCCACCAGAGAAACAAGACTTAAAAGAACTAGGTGATTGTTTTCGTAAAGATCGTTACAATTATAAGCCACCATTTGTACAGGGGGATCATTAATTGAAAAAGCGATTAATTCAATTAAATCTACATCCGACCAGTTAGCACGTAAGGATCTCAATTTTTGCAATTTAATTCGGGTGTATTCAACATAACTGCGTGCGTCGGTATTTTGAAACGCCGCCGCTTCCTTTGATAATTTACCTAATACCTTTTTGTTTAGGAAATAACGTGGAAAAATCGGACTTGAAGCCTTACCGCGTTTCTTCTACAGGTTTCCAAACAGAAAACTAGCGTTTGGCTGATTTTAAAAGAAAAGGACCAATTCTACTAACAGTTTCACATCTGACCATTCAAATTCCATCTTGTACCCTTCAATTTTAATAAACCATTAATTTATATCCGTAAAGTCAGGGTCAAAGCTTGGTAGGGTCATGGAAATCGGAGTAGAAGGCACACCAGGGGTTAAACTATCCGTCCTTTGAAGTGTACGGCGTTGCAAGTTCGCCAACATCGCTGCAATTGATCCCAAAGATTGTGCAATACCAACAGGTGCTTCCTGTAACAAATCACTACCACTGGCACCGGTAATATAAAAATTATCACTGGAAGTGGTCATAACGACACCATAGACAATCCAACTTCTGATTTTAGATTAAAAATAGAAATAATTAATGTTAAATTTAAAATAAAAATATGCAAATTAGCATCAAAAACGAGAAAAGGGATGTCTCCAGCTTCTAACCCAAGAGTAGACTGTCCCGGATTATCCATATATTCCTGCATCTTTCCTCAGCCGCCCCCCTTCCTTGAAGGTGAATACAGAAAGGGGCTGGCACGTATACATTCGTTTCTAAGAAAACGAAACTAAATCAAACGATAATATTTGTCATTGAACCGAAAATAGTATGGGGGATTTAATTTACACGTAGCATTTTAAAATTAAATCTAATATTATTAACAAGCTATCAATTTAGTACCTTCGTTTCCATTTAAGAAAGTATGTAACCAAAAATCACATGTTTGTTTCCTATTTTAATTAGTTTACCCTTTTAATATTTTGTGTAGGAACGTTGACTATCAATGCATTCCTGTAGTCGTTTGGGCATTGAGTCAATAGGGAATTGACAAATGTTTGTACCTCGTAAACGTCCCCAAACGTTGATAATATTTTAGTGGAGGTCTTCTAAATTTCTTACTTGAATGATCTCCACATTATTCCATTCTCTCACGGCAGCGCCCCATAAATTTTCAATTGGATTAAGATCCGGGGAATGCGCTGGCCACTGAAGCAATGTTATATCGTCTTCGTGTTATGCAAACCACAGTTCTAGCGGTATGAATTGGTGAGTTGTCCTGCACAAATACTAGGCGCTCTTCCGGATATAATATTTTAACAGTTTGTAGCATAGCTTCGAGAATTTCAACATAATTTTCCGCCATAAATCTTTTATTAACTTGTACTAGTTCGCCAAGTTCAGCATTACTCATCCACTCCCAATATGTTGCACTAATCTTTCCACTTCTTTTATTAGGTTGAACATGTTGAGCTTCGTATCTAGTGTTATTAGCCCTCCGTAACACTTTGCCTGCATCGTGCGACGAACAGAATGTTTTTTCATCGGTGAAAATTGCTGCATTCTAATCTCTTCCTAGATTACGTTGTACAAACTGTAATCTTGTATTAGCCAGAGGTTGCGTTAATGCGGGATTTCTTGAAGGTTTTCTGCAATAAATTCCCGATTCATGTGAAGATCTG
>JAHWXV010637067.1:0-15966 GCA_024586415.1 Phrixothrix hirtus
TCGTCCAGTCTATCCCGGATTTTGACAACAAAGTCATTGACGTCTTTTCAGGCTTGAAAAATAGGAGAATGGATTTTATGTACAAAAAATAGGTAAGATTATACTTGTGCCCACCCTCTTTCAGAACTCACGAGCCGCCACTGGGAACACATAACTATCATAATTTATAAACACATTTGTGCTTGTGAATACATAATGTTTCCACTCCCGAGTGTTGTCTACTTAGAAATATCTTCTAGGAAAGAGAAATTTTAAACATAACTAAATTAGAAATTATTTTACTTAATATAATTCGTCAGTTACAGCAATTTTCATTAATTTTATTTAATTATCAACTTTATTGTCAGAGGAAGGGCTCTAACTAAATTAAAATTTGATAAGGTATCGCATAATACTAAAAAATTAATTATAAATTTAATAATACAAACACAGATGATGTAATAACATTTAGAAAATAAAGTCCCTTATTTCTTAATATCGTTTTTCACATTAATTTGGTTAACGAGAAATTATTTTTTGTTGTGCGTTTTTTTTTGAAATTTCATCTGTCTGCTTTTACAAATGTTTTCACCCTACACAATAACCTACTTACAGCTTCTTTATTTAGCAAGGTTACAATTTAAATGAATTTATAATGTAATCCGATTTGCATTAATTGTTGCTTCAAAAATGCAGTGACTGAAAAACCTTTCAGGCTTTATAAATGAAGCTTCTGGTATTATTTATTTAAACTATTCTGTTTGAATACTTCAAAATTAAACCTGATCGAATGTTACATGAAATATAATGTTGCGTTTCCTATATGGCTTAAGGCTTGTTCATTACGAACATATAAATATATTACGGTTATATAGCGTAAACGCTGCGACGACGCAACGTACACGCGACCACCATACTTCTACAAATATATGTAGCGTATTTTACCTCGTAGTTTTCAAATTGTTGAACTGAAATTATTTAAGACGCATTCTGTTTATTGCTAATTCATATTTCTTTAATTTGCCATTAATATAACGTCAGTTGCGAAAATCGTAAACGAGTAGTGGGGTGCAGTCATGAATTAGCCATTATACCAAAGTTATATCAAAGCCAAACATGAATCGGAAATAATGTTTATTATGCGACTTTAGTATGCGACTTTAGTATACGACTTTAGAAAATTGTGACCGTAAGGTACAAGCCAAGTTACGAATTGGAAGGCTATTGAAGAATATAAAGGACTGACAAGTACAGACCGCGCCTAACGATTCATAATTTTGCGCGATCGTAATAGCGAGATAGAAGATTCTACCGAAAATGTCGCAAAATTAATTAAATACACTTATTTTTCAAAATAATGGTTTTCAAAATACATCTATTCTCGGGAAATTTGCGGATTGCAGTGGAGAAGAAGTTTTTTTGGTAGCGTACGCACCCAAGTTTGCGCCACTTCAATCACCTACTCATCCGATATAAATTTCTACCCTTCTAAATACTTCACATATGGATCAAATAAATGATAGTCGCAAGGCGATAAATCGGCCCTGTAAGAAGCATGGTGAGCGTATTGTAAGTCAAACGGGCGCTTTTCTGTAAAAGAATTATGCCTTTACTTAATAGTTCTCGTCGTTTCGTTTTTACAGCTTCTTTTAGTCGCAGAAGCAGTTGACCGCACTTATTGTTCTCCTCTTTTTTACAAAATCCACAACAAGTGAACTTTGAATATTCCAAAATATTGTCGTCGTCACTTTTCCTGTTGATGGTTAAGATGTGAACCTTTTGTGCGGTGGAGAACCTGAGTGACGCCATTTCATGCTACCCTACTCACTTTCTAAGATGTGGTGGTGAGCCTAGCAACCCATCTACTGTTATGATACGTGCCAAAAAATCGTCTCCTTCGTTTTAAAAACGTTGGAGGTATACTTGAGAAACCACAATCCGTTTCTGTCTCTGTTCGCCAGACAGGTTTCTTAGCCTCCGCCATGCGCTAACTAAGGAAATTTTAATGTTACAGTGGACGATATTTTACATACCTACGAGTACTACCTTTCAATATTTTCGCCAATTGCCCCATTGATATTCCGGTATTTCTTCGGATAAGCTCATCATCTCACCGAATATTCAGTTCGTTTACTGCAGTACTAAGTCTTAAGGCATAAGGAGCATTTGATACATTTGATACTCTTGAACGAGTTACACCATTCAAATACTTGGGTACGTGAAAACCATTCTTCTCCAAATTGTGCCTGAAATTGAGGAAAAGTATCAACAGCCTTATAACATTCTGCCAATAAAATTTTAATAATAATACGCTGCGCAAAAAAATTAAGGTAGGTCACCCGATGACATTATTTATGTAAACAGAAGACAATCTCCGTTATCTATTGATTATTACATAGAAAACTTGACTATAGGTCAGCAAGGGAGTAAAAACTGAAAAGCTCATGTCAAATTTATATGGGGTGATAACAAAACTTTCCCGGACTGGCCTTGTAAAACAGTTATACTAACCTAAGTTAAATACGACGCTATAAAAATCGTACCCATACGGAGCTATGCAACGATACCAGCGCTGTTGCAACTTTTGGAAACCTCCACGAAGCAATTTCCTATAAGGCTGTTCAACACTTACTGCGATTCGCGTTGAATGTCGTGCAAAGTGCTAAACCAGCCACACTTGAGTTTATACTTCATCTTGGGAAAAAGAAATAAATCATAGGGAGCTAAATTCGCGCATATAACGGTTGTGGTACGTTAACGTTCTGTTGCGAATGCCGGGTGCATGGATGAGCAACCAATTTCCGTTGCGCCTCAGATGTGGTCGTTAATATTGAATGTCCTCCCTGAAATGCCTTAGAACTTCTCAATAAAACGCGTCGTTGGCATGTTGACCTTGAGTGACAACTTCATGGTGTATAATTCCGCGAATATCGAAAAAGACAATGATCATATTCTTGAACCGCTATTCTGCCCCACCTTCTTTCATTTTGGAAATTGCGGAGATGTATATTTCAGAGACTACTACGCGGTCTCTGGGTTGTATCCGTAAATTAAACTCTCATCACCTACATAATGACTTGATATGCATAGTACGCATTAACAATCTCAGAAATTTCTTGTTTGGTTATCCGACGATCTTCACGCACGAGTCATGAAACTTCGGCTACAATTTTCGGGGTTCTGGATATACGTGTTTGACCACGACGTTCTTGCGCCTTTGAAACTATACGTCATTTAGCTCACTGCTTTGTTGCTGGATGTTTGTTGAATTATTTCAAAGATCTAAATTATGCATTTCTCTACCTTGGCACAGAACGTGATGCTCAATCTGTAAATTCATCGTAAATCGTAGAAACTACAGATACGTGGTTAGATAAACCCGTCTAACGCTCCTGAAAATGCAACTAGCACAATGAACGGCAAGGTTAAAACTTCCTTCCGACTCATATTCACCACCCAGCCCTTACTAATTGGTCGACAACACGTGCAACCTGGAGCTTTTTGTTACCACTTTGTGCCTCAGGTTTACGGTTTACATGAAAAAAATGGACTTTAATGCTGCTCTAAGGTCAGTGTTACATTGTAACGGTTAAGACGATTAAATCACGTACATGAAACTTACAAGATCGTGCGATTAATAAAGGAAATAGGTTAGGTTCGATTGCTAGGGAAAAATATACTTCTACTCGCCGATATTTTTAGGCGGAAGTAAATAAGACAAAATCCGGAGGGGCCACTCATTCAAATTAAAATAACTGGAAGTGATTCGAAACACAAAAAATAAGACCTAAGCCCAACATTACACAATTTAATAAATTCTTATGGATTTAATTCTCATTCAGCTACGATCAGCAATCACTTAGTTTTCAGGAAACCAAGTATCACCTGTAGCTGCTATAAAACGTACTTAAAACTAAGTTTATTGAGTAAAACGGAATCATGATTTGAAATTAGTATAATCGACTAAATAGTTCAAGAATTTACAAGTGAATAAGTATTTTTGTCCTAACTAACATATAAAATCCTTAAGTTACATACTGTAACGAAACTAGTTAATTGTTTTAAAATGTTTATTTCTATTCACTAAAAATTACAATTATTTATATACACTTAATTATTCAAATATTTATTTCACCGTCCACCAACAGCAAACATTTATATTTATATTTATGTGTATCAGTAATGAACAGTACAATATTCTAACAATAACTAACTAAGAGAATTTAATCTGCTGCTTATATATAAAAGATAATTTATAGAACAATACTGAAGGAGTTTCCAGAATATTACTCATAATAATGATGTAATACATTGTAATGCTCTGACTCTTTGCCGTCCTAATTGAATTGACAGATATCGGTTACTGCAATGAGTCATTTGGGCATTACATCATCTATTTTATTCTTCTATTCTAGAAAAAGGTACTGGATTTTTCTAGAATCTTCCATCAGATTTCTATTGTTTCCAATTTTCGTTACACTGACCCCTCCTTAAGACTGTTACGTCCCGTAACAGTGACCTTGGACTTTGCACTTGGCGAATGGCGGAATCTGATTGCGATCCATACTTGCAGCACCATTTGTTGAAAAATGGCAGTTCACAGATTTTGTAGCTGGTGAATTCCATTTGGATTTCAACTACGCACAAGAATCTTGACACCAGTGGCTCGAAACACTACCTCCAATATGTTACGTAGCACGTACCAATTAAGATGGTCTAGACCGCAGCCGAGTTTTGGTACAGCTAATTTTCTACTGGCTCCGGCACGAATATGTTACCTTAAATCCCAAAACGCCTTCCACAAATCTTCATAACATGGCTTTTGATGGAATAATGCTTTCGTCATACTTTGGCGATAACGGCGTAGTAGGAAACATACCATTCCAATTTCTAGCTCTTGTTGCAGTATTTATTTTACGCCACCATTCCTCTTCTTAAACTCAACTGCGATGCCACGGGACATTCGGACATCTTTAGCAACACAATTGGCCAAGGATGCTACTCTGGTACATCAAAAAAATGTCTGTACTCCTCAATGGTAACCCCAAATCTAGCTTTGTGGTGTCCCGAATAAGTTGTCATAAAGTCAGTAAATGATTGTTGGCTGTTTTTGACTTCTAATTCTTCCAATTCAAAGGGCGAACGCCCTTTGCACATATTGTTGCCGTTCCGGTTCTGCGTTGCTCCCAGCGCATGGGGCTAACCGATTCATGTTAACTACTTTCAGCTTTCCTCTGGGCAATTTCATAATTCGGTAGAATACATCGTTGATCCCTTTTATTACTTTATACGGACCTTCCCAAGATCTTTGCAATTTGCGAGATAGATCTCGTCGTCGCCGAGGTTGATACAACCATACTAGATCATTGGGTTGAAATCCTCCCATTTTGGAATTTACATCGCAATGGACCTTCATTCGATCGCTGGCAAACTGGATGTCGTTGCGAACTCTCTCATGTATAGAATTTAGTTTCGTTCGTAGGCTTTCAGCATACGCATTTCCAGCGACCTCCACCAAATCACACGGTACTCTTAGTTCACGCCCAAACAATACTCTAGCTGGGGTCTGTCCTGTCGTTTTATGTACTGTTGATCGATATGCCATCAGGAACAGATGCAAGTACTGGTCCCATTCTATTTGATGGTTCGAGACAACTTTTGACTAATATTTTCCCATTGTTCGATTCGTATGTTCTACCATTCCATCTAACTGCGGGTGAAGAGCAGTTGTTCTGGTTTTGCGTATCTTCAACAGCTGGTAGAGGCTTTGGAACAAGGCTGACTCAAAATTTCTTCCTTGGTCTGAGTGTAATTCCATATGAATTCCAAAATGCCTAAACAGTTCTCTTACCAAGGTCTCAGCCACTGTAACTGCTTCTTGATTAGGTCTAGTGTATGCTTCGGTCTATTTACTAAAATAGTCCATTGCAACCAAGATGTATTTGTCTCTTCCCCCCCCCCTCATTTTCTTTAAATGGTCCGGATATACTGATGCCAACACTTTCAAATGGACTAGCCACATTATATTATCGCATTGATGCTTTTCGCCTTCTGACGGTTCGCCCCCAGATATACATATTACACATTTTCGACATCATTCCTTAACATCATCCTTGCAGTTCATCTAGTAAAATCTTTCACGGACCTTTTGCAGAGTTGTTTTTACTCCCATATGCCCTCCTGATGGACCATCATGCAGCTGTCGTAAAATTTCCGATACCCTGTTTTTCGTAACCACCAACTGCATTCATTTTTTATTTCTATCATCACTTTCCAGGGCTCTTTTCAAAAGGCCGCCCTGAATGGGGACCAATGGGACCAACATGCTTTAACAATGGGATTAAATGAGGCCACTTCCTCCCAACCTGGTCCTCGACCTTCATTCTTCCATTTTAATAGCACCTTCAAGTCTGGGTCGTTTTGTTAATCTTGTTTAACATTATCTGGGTTCCAGTCATCGTTATTTACAGTAGCACGGTTGACAAGAGAATCTTCAAATTTTGACTCCAACCGAGTACAATGCTTGCAGTCTTCTGTGCAAGGTCGTCTTGATAAAGCGTCAGCATTTCTGTGAATTTTTCCGGTATGAAGTTCAACTTTAAAATTATACTCTTGTAGTCGTTCAATCCATCTCGCTATTTGGCCTCTGGATTCTTAAACTACAGGAGCCATTTCAACGCTGCACGATCAAATCTCAATAAGAAGTTACGTCCATAAAGGTATTTGTAAAAGTGTTCAACGGCTTTAATCGTCTCTAGCAATTCTTTGCGCGTAACACAATAGTTCCTCTCAAGTTTGGACAACACTTTGTTAAAATGCCCAATTACTCGTTCTTGTCCGTCTTGAATTTGTGATAGTACTGCACCGATGCCGACGTGGTTAGCATCCGTATCCAGGACAAACCTTCCTTCTATTCTAGGATAACCAAGTATAGATGCCATTATCAATGATCGTCTCAGTGTTTCAAATGACTCCTGGCAGCTATTGCACCATAAATATGGCTGGTCTTCTTCAATAAGTTTTGTAAGTGGTTTTGCGATGTCTGCAAATCCACGTACAAATCGACAATAGTAAGTGGATAACCCCAAGAAGCTTTTTAATTCATGTTTATCTTTAGATCGTGGCCATTCTCGTACAGACCCAATTTGCTCTGAGTCAGATGCCACACCTTTTTCAGATACTACATGAACCAAGTATTTCTCTTTGTTTTGAAACAAATTGCACTTTTCAGGACTAAGTTGTAGATGTGCACTTCGTAGTCTTTGAAACACATCTTCAAGATTTTTTAGGTGTTCGTTAAAGGTCTTTCCAATAACTATGACATCGTCCAAGTATACTAGACACGTTTGCCAAGACAGTCCTCTCAAGATCAATTACATTATCCTTTCAAACGTTGCTGCTGCATTGTACAAGCGAAAAGGCATCACAGTGAACTGCCAGAGACCAGATCCAATAGAGAATGCTATCTTTTCCCGGTGCTCTGGCTCCCTACCGACTTGCCAATATCCACTTTTCATTTCTAAAGTCGAAAACCATTTGAAGCCCGAAAGCATGTCTAAAGTGTCGTCAATTCTGGGTAAAGGATAGCTATCCTTTTTGGTCACAAAATGTAAACGACGGTAAAACAGACAGTATCTGGTGCTACCATCTTTCTTTTTAACCAGTACAACTGGCGATGCCAAAGGACTGCAGGATGGCTGTATTATCCCTTCGCGGGCCATATCCTTGATCACCTTCCCTTCATTTGGATAAAGGCAGCCTCCTTGGTCGTTGACGTATTAGTTGGGCATCACTGGTATTTATTTTGTGCGTCACAACATGTGTTCTTCATTTCAAACAGCCGTCTGTGGCGAATATATCGACATATCGTTAGATCAACTGACTTGCTTTAGCCTTTTTCTCAGGGCATAACCCGTTATCCAAGAATTCGAGTGTGGCATACAGTTTAGGTAAATTCTTTACCGGCAAAACTTCTCACTGGTTTTTGTGCAACGTACCATAGATGAGATAGGCATGCATGATCCTAATTCAGTGCCCTTCTTCAGAGTCATCTGGAAGGTGTTGATATTCATTAAGCGAACGGGTGTTGTTTCCTTGGTCTCGATCAATGTTCTTTCAGCTAAAATTCCATTACCAATACTTATATTGCTGGTTTCTAAAATTCCCATACATCCTACCCGGAAGTCTCCATCCGGTTGGCGCATAACTGTTGTTTCACTGCTTGGCGGTAATACCACTTTTTCTACTAGGATTATTCTTATTGCATGGTCATCTCGTTTATTAATGGGTATCTCTTCATCATCAACTCGTATGATATGATTCTTTAAGTCTAACGCAAATCCAAACTCAGTCATTGTATCCATACCCAATATAATAGGTTCCTCAATATCGGCTACTAGCAGGCGGTGCGTTAACTTCCTAAACCCGATCTCAATATCTGTAATAATTTCACCATAAACAGTTGCACGGTTTCCTGTAGCTGAATGTAATCGCAGCTGTGACGTCAGTAATCTTCCATTCCCAACAACGTTCGGTTTTACTATTGTCTTTGTTGCTCCTGTATCCAGCAATATTTTGCAATTCTTCCCTTTAATTGTTCCATCAATGTAAAGACTGTCCGGTTTATGTTTTAACGATGCCACTTGGATGGTGACTTCCGCGATATAGCTAGCCGAGATCGATATTCGCCCCTTCACATCGATCATTTCTAGTTTTCCTGATGCTTTATGTTATAAGCAGGACTGTTCATATCCTGTTGACAATTTCTCTGTACATTTCTCCATTTACCGCACTTCCAGCATTGTGGTTTACGTTCATTTGATGTCTGGGTCTTAAGTACTCTCAGTAGCATTTCTTCTAGACTCTTAACATCATCTTTGACATCTTCGACTGTACGTACATGAGCATGGCCCTTCGATGCTTGTTTGGCCGCTTCAAATTCTAGTGAATGAGCCAACGCACTTGCAAGGTTACGTGTACGTGCTAATTTAAGTGCCTGTTGTGCTTTGGAGTCCCTGAGACCATCGACAAATGTTTACATCTCAATCTGTTCAATAAAACTTTCTGGAGCGGTTGGGTTTGCTGATCTTACTAGCCGTGCAATTTCAGCTTCAAATTCCTGGGGTTCTCTCCAAGTTTCTGTACACGGTTTCTTAATTGGGCGCAATAGACCTGTTGCAGATGTTTATCTCCATATCGCATTTCCAATAGTGACACAAGGTAATCGAAGTTATTCTGTAGATCGTCTGGTATTGTTTGAAAAATGTCTAAAGCATCCCCACGTAGAGTCACTATTAAGGCAGTTGTCTTTTCTTCAATTGTCCATCCATTTGAAGTTGCGGCTGCCATGAATTGTTTATGATAATTGGCCCAAGATGTCTTCGCATCATACATGGGTGCTTTAACGTGTCTTCTAGTACTTAGTATACCATTTTCAATAACAGGCAAATGTTCAACTTGCTGTAAATTTGCTTCGGTTGATTGTTCCTGAGGAACTAGTGATGCCTCCTTCTTAGTCATTTTGACTTCTCTATTTACGGTAAGGAGAATAAACTTTTGATGTAATTCGTCAAATCTTTTAGTTAGTTCCTCATATTTTGTTGCCATCTCATTGGTAACATCTACTATTGTTTTTGTTAATTTGTTTGTAATTTCTTCTTTTAATGCATTTTGGCTTGATTCAATTTGATCCTGTAGTTTATTTTGATTAGATTCCATTTTCTCTTGTATTTTACTTTGGCTTGCATTAATTGATTCAATTTCCTCTTGTATTTTACTTTGATTTGCATTAATCGATAATATTTCCTTCTTTAATTTGTTTGTAATTTCTTCATGCAATTTATTTTGGTTTGAATTTATGGTGACCATTTTCTTTTGTAATTTAGTTTGATTCAATTTCATTTTTTCTTGATTGGAAACCATTTTTTCTTGTAATTTAGTTTGATTCGATTTCACGTTTTCCTGATTGAAATCAATTTTATCCTGCATATTTTGCAACATTTCCATCAACGCCTCCATATTTTGTTTTTCGGCGATTCTTGTTATTGGCATATAAAAACAATTAACACTAGCTTTTAATCAATTATAGTCTGTGAGTTCAACTTTTAAAAACAAATCCGACACCTAGCACCAATGTAACAAAACTATTAAGGTAGTTGCCTTTTCTTCAATGGTCCATCCATTTGACGTTGCGGCTGCTATGAAGTGTTTATGATAATTGGCCCAAGACATCTTCCCATCATACGTGGCTGCTTTAACGTGTCTTCTAGTACTCGACATGCCATTTTCAATAACAGACAATTGTTCAACTTGCTGCACATTTATTTCGGTTGTTTGTTCATGAGGAACTAGTGACGCCTCCTTCTTAGGCAGGCCGACTTCATTATTTACAGTAAGGAGATAAGCTTTTGGTATAGTTCGTCACACTTCTTCATATTTTGTTGACATGTCACTCGTAACGTCTTCTATTCCTTTTGTTAGGTCCTGTTTTAATTTAATTTGACTTGAATTTATGGATTCCATTTCCTCTCTCAATTTGTTTGTAAATTCTTCTTTTAATTTGCTTGTAATTTCTTCTTTTAATGCATTTTGGGTTAATTCAATTTGATCCTGTAGTTTATTTTGATTATATTCCATTTCCTCTTGTATTTTTTGCAGCATTTCCATCAACGCCTCCATATTTTGCTTTTAGGCGCTTCTTATCACTGGCATATAAAAACAATTAATACTAGCTTTTAATTAATAATAGTCTGTGAGTTCAACTTTTAAAAACAAATCCGACACCTAGCACCAATGTAACAAAACTAGTTAATTGTTTTAAAATATTTATTTCTATTCACTAAAAATTACAATTATTTATATACACATAATTATTCAAATATATATTTCGCAATCCACTAACAGCAAACATTTATATTTCTATTTATGTATATTTGTATTTATATGTGTATCAGTAATTAACAGTACACGATTTTAATAAAAACTAACTAAGAGAATTTAATCTGCTGCTTATATATAAAAGATAAATTCTAAAACAATACTGAAAAAGATTTCAGAATATTACTCATAATAATGATGTAATAAATTGTAATGCTATGACTCATTACTGATCTAATTGAATTGACAGATATCGGTTACTGCAATGAGTCATTTGGGGATTACATCATCTATTTTATGCTAAAAAAATATACAGGATGTTTCTAGAATCTTCTACCAGATTTCTATTGTTTCTAATTTTCGTTACAATACAGTATTTTAAGATTTTAAGATAATAATACAAATATTGGCAACACATATCAGTAACAAACTTACTACGCCAAGAAGTCCAGTATAATTTTGTGTACATTAAAATTACACAAGAACATCAATAATTTCTCTTTTAAATGTAAAATACAATTTGTATTAAGCATCAACCTACGCAAATTGTTGCTGTTAAATTCAGGATGGTGAAGTCTGTTAGGCAACTAAGGCGCTGGGCTCATTATTTGAATGAAGCAGGTACTTATCGAGAAAAAGTTGGCAGGATTCGTAACTTCGCGTTGAAAAACTTCAAATCTGCAATTGTAGCAAGCTTTATTGTTCACGACAATAACTTACGCAAATGGGCTCTCCAAGTTTAAAAAGAAATAGGTAAAGAAAATATTCGGTTCCTTGCTTCTACACATTGACTGATACTATTTAAGGCGCACATGGAAAGATTAATACATTTATAACTAGAAAAACTGAAGCAAATGCTAAATTAAAAAACCAAATACATGAAGTGAAACAAGATATGACAAAAGTTGGAGTATAAAATGTGTACAATTCTGATCAAAATGGTTTCCAGCTGGAAATTTACTCTCGACAAACTTTTGAGGGTGAAGAAGAAAAAAAAGTGCAACTTCTTGCTCAATCAGTTTCATCAACAACTCATAGTTATACAATATAGCCATTAATACCATCTGATGGAAAGCTGCTTCCACCATTACTTTTGGTTTTAAAGGAACAAAGTCGAAAAATTGCGCATTCGGTAGAAACTAATTTGTTCACACTTATTGATGTTTTGTATAGAAACATCAAAATCTTGAAAATTTACTTCAGGTAAAATAAATGCAACTATGTATTCAATAAATTGGCATTCACTGCAAAAAGCTTATTCTTGTGCCTTTCGTTTAGAATACTTTTAAACCTGGTCAGAGAAAATTTATTTTCCCAGTGTAAGTTCAACAAGCGTGTTATTTATCGATTCCTGGAGTGGCGACTGGCATTTCAGAATAATGCCAACTGGAACAATAGGAAAAATACAACCTCTAGACGTATTTGGATTCAAGATTTGGAAAAACTTCACTCGACATTTCTCAAATAGCATACTGTTAATGAATTCTGATATTAATCTAAGGTTACGATTTAATGCTGTCAAATTGCAATCTCTAGTTCACAATCAGATATCAACACCAAGACACATAAAGCTTTTTAGATACTCATGGTATAAAAATGGATACATCGAAGAAAAACCTTACTCATTAGACAATTCCGTTAATTTTGGTTTTGGAGATCCTAGTAACATGCATTATGACGTTCCAGGTTGCATAAACGTTCCCATTATGGTATAAACGCTTCTTATACTTCGAACATTTTTTTGATGCATATAGTTATTGTGCAAACTACCAAAAATAATTCATATAACTAATTATAGTTAATACTATGCTTTTGCTATCATATAACTAATGTTATTTCCAATTGGACATATACAAAATTTAAATATTTATTTCAACAAGGTTCGTTATCATATCAATTTTGAAGCCATATTGATGCTGTGAACTTAACCTAGAGCTCACCTATAATAGTTATTGGTATATATAATTCTAAAAAATGTACAAATAGTCTTGGTGAAAAGACATTCTTTCCTTATCAGAATGCTATAGTATTTCGTTCTAATAATCTACGTTTTCATACATTAACATCTCTTAATATTTAATATACATATGGTAAAGAGGATACCTCTGTAACTGATGTTTTAATATTACGGTTAAAATGTTGCTTATAATTAATGTTTAGTGTATTTGCAGTGTAGTGGTGGAAAAGATTATTAAATTAAATGTAAAACACCTATATAAATTATACTCTAGCACCAATTTATTTGACTCGTCTACGTACATCAACACAAGAACCGCTGCCGTTAGAAAGAGGTGTTTATTAAGACTTTTTATGTTTTATCGAGTATGATTATTTTACTTCAATTGTAAGTCATTTTAACACACTTTATGAATGGAGAGATTTACCCCTTCATGGTTAAACAGATATGGGTTATACAAGAAGCAAATTGTAATCACGACTAGAAAAACTATATACGTAAAGGAAAGATGTTTATAAAAAAAATAGTATTGAAATAGATTTAAAGGGGAGAAACCCCATTTACAACAGTTTTTCAGCAATACATGACAACATGTTGATTTTGTTGTAGCTTTCTCTATAAGATATATGTTCTTAAAAAAATCTTTTATAATTAAAGGTACCTTTGCCACTTTTCATTCTTCTCAATGGTGACTTTCGCCCTCACAGTAAGATTTCAGTATGAAAAAAATCGTGTTTTATTCCTTATTATGGAAAATATTTTAAAGTTTGTTTCATTAAAATCGGCCTACTCCTGTTGTGTGAAACTCCCAATGTGGTTAAAAACAGGTCCAATTTTAGGGGTGATTTTTACCCCTTAAAACCGAATTACCGCAGATAAATAAATATGAGTCTATTATAAAGTAAGTATGTCAAATATGGGACCCCTTTTGATTTTCAGATATAAGTAAAAAATTAAGCAAGGAATTATAGTACCAACGAGATGCCCTTTTAATATATATATTTTACTACATACAACAAAGACAGAAAATGAAAATAACTTCACAATTGTTCTTATATAAAGTTTTAAACATAAGTACTACATTTTAGGGATCTGAAAAAAGTGGCCCTAATATGAGACCCCATTCTATAAAAATGAATTATAACTACCCAAAGGTTCGTTAAAAACAAAACTGTAAACAATAATTACTTACGTACACTAATAATTAAAAAAGACAAGTGACATTTTCAACAAAGTAGTTGGTTTACACTGCAAGTTTTGTTTACTTTTTGTCTTTAGATTCAAACTTTTCACATTGTTTACAAATAAAAAGTTCGTCGGCTCCACAATCTTCAGATACGTTCTACACTTACGCCACTGCTCTCTTCGTTTGTCTTCTGAATATAAACAACCACAGAAAAGACATCTGGCGTCATTTTCATCAATACTATCATCACTGCTGTCATAGAGAGAAAGTTTTTCATCAGCATCAGTTGAGCTTAGGTCATCATCGCTATAATTGTGCCTATTCATGCATTGTTTTTGAATTAGTGTTGGATTTTCATCCATCTTTAATTTTCCTTTTCTCTTTATTATTCCTTCAGCAGTTTCTTTTTTATCTTGATCTCCATTTCCTTGTTTATCCTTTGATTTTTTATCTTTTACTCCTTTATTTTTTCTTGTAAGAAACAGAGTTTTTTCCAAACATTTTGCAGATTTTTTACGAATGCTATCAGTCAATTGTTTTTTATAGGACGAAGGTGTGATAATATCGGCTTTACGCACCCTACTTTTCTTTGATGGGTCATTTTTAGGTGACGTGGGCAAGGAATTGTCTTCAAGGGTCTTTAAGAATCGGCTAGAACTTGTTGTTTGGTCAATACGTTCCACATTATTATTACTGCTACATGGTTGTGGACTTGACCTTGGCATCATTAGATCTGCAGCTTCGGAGGAAACAAGGTTGGTTTTTATTTAAGGGAAATAGTCCGGTTTTTTTGAAGCCATTAATCGAATTATTCATAGTGGCAGCTCTGTTATAAGCAATACCAAATAGAAGACCAACCCTAAAATTGATTACAACTTTACCGGGGTTCGAATGCAGCCAATCTTCAATTACATGAGCGTAGAACGTTTTGAGCGGAAACATCCAGCAGTTGTATTTTATGACTTAAATGAGGAGGGAGGCAAACGATTGACATGTAGTTTTTTCTAGCTTTGTGTATGACATCCATATTCCTGGTATGTGTGTTGTGCCCATCAAATACTAAAGTCACTGTATCATCTTGAGAAGGCTTAACGTACTGTAAAAAATAGTAGGACCACATTGTAAATAGATCTGTTTAGATTCAACCAGATGAGTGGCATGCAGCAATTGATCCCACGGAAGTCCCATCCTGTCAGCTCTCGCTGGTTTTTTTGTGTAAATTATCTAAATTAAGTAACATCAATATGCTTTAACGAATTATATTATCTACTTATAGTATTTTAATTACGAATTCAATTCAAATTAGAAATTATTAAAAATATTATTTTATTTAAGCGTAAATTGCCCTTTTAGTAAATTATTTTAATGCACCTCGTAGGTTATAGAAATTAATGTAACTTCAAAGTTCCATATAAATTCAAGGTTGTGCAGCTGGGTAAACATTGCGTTAGCACAATGATACAGTGTAGCAGAATTGATTAAATTGTACATTTTTAAAGCACTAAATATAGAACGTAGACTTGTAAAAATAATATTCAGTAACAAACAAAGTAAATAATATATTTCGTTAAAGCAGAAACAACTGCAATACTCATCCGGGCAATTGTTTTAAGGAATCATGTTGAGGTTCTTTGACGTCAGTGAAATGGGCTACGTGTAAAGTATCACGTGATTATCTATGCTGCCTGCGGGGCGTGATCTAACCGACGCGCAGGAGTTCAGTTCAGAGCACGCTTAAGTAAAGACGTGTCAGAAAAATTAGTGATGTTCGGGGGTGCCTCTTATTCTTTGTTTTAGGAAATACTGGGCCTTCGTTAGGAAATTTAAGAATCTGTTGGGGTAACAGCCTTTTTCAGAAAATACCTGAGGACGGGATTTGTTTTCTTAAACGAAATGGCCGCCATTATCCGTATGTAGCATTCCACCTATAAAAGGGGTTATCGTTCCTAAAAATAGAGGATTGGTTCAC
>JAHWXV010637073.1:0-10726 GCA_024586415.1 Phrixothrix hirtus
AATGGGTCATTTGCTGATTACATCATCTATTTTATTATAAAGAAAACATTCTAGATGATTCTAGAATTTTCCATTTACTGTTTCTAATTTTTGTTACAGTATGTTTTATTGCATTTTGGATCTATCTAAAACATAAAATATGTTTATTTAAAGTATAAGTAATTGCATATTAATATTGTTCACTATTTAGAAAGTTTGTTGTAGATTTATAAAATTGATGTACAGTATAAGCCTTTAGTGTAGAAGCCATAAGGTTTAGAGCTCTCACATAAACCGTAGATTCGTTTTATTTGCATCGGGAAGTTTACATCTAGATGTAAAATAAGTTGTTCAGTATAAGAAATTAGAATATAGCAGCCATAGAAGCATTAAACAACTTATATTTAAATTAGTTAAACACCATTAAACAAGTTGAGTGTAAAATATTTTTATTGAAGAAATATCGAAAATACTCTATAAATTATCAAAATTTAAAGAAAATTTGATGCAAAGTAAACAGTCAAAAAATTGATTTCCACTAATTCACGACCTGCATACTTTCCATGTAATATAATGTAATAAAATTAGAAACAATAAAAATTGAATGGAACATTCTGGAACAATCTAGAAGGCTCCTAATAATTAAGATAAATGATGTAATCACAAATGACTCATTACTGTAACTGATGTCTGTTAATTAAATTCAAGGGCAGCAATGAGTCATGGCATTGCAATTTATTACATCATTATTATGACTAATTTTATTCCTTAATGTTCTGGAATTTCTCCTTTCTATATAAATAGCAGAATAAATTCCCTTGGTTATAGTTTTAATTAGAATCTTGTCCTGTTAGTTACTGTTATACATAAATAGAAATATAAACTTTGTTGTTAGTATACTGTGAAATAAATATTTAAATAAATAATCCTAATATTAGTGAATATAACTAAAGATCTTTAAAACAATTAACTAGTTTCGTTGCAATAATAACGTTATTCGATTAATGTACATAACATGTAATATAACTAACTTGTATTGTAATATTTTCTGTATTCTACCACTCGGACATAGTTTTTTGTACTTCAATACGTGTTTGCCAATAATTTTCATAATCTTTGTTCTGTCCAAATTAATTTCACATTTTCATCATTATACTGTGTATTGTTTCTTCGAAAATTTTTATTCTAGTAATCCTTACAATAACCCTATACTAATTCAATAGGATTAAACTGACAATAATATGGCGATAATCGTAACACTTTATGACCATACATTGCAGCCACTTCATCGAGTTCAAATATCGATGGTTTGAGATTTTCTTTAATTAATTGTAGAAGTTCCTTTTTTAATATTTCAGAATTGGAAGCAATATTGTATTTTGATAAATAATTTAATAATTCTTCTCTTGTTGATGACATATTGCAAACATTTTCTACCAATTTTAATATAATTAAACTTGGTTTACTCAGTTTAGGAATTAAATCACATTCAAACTACTTTTTAAACAATTCAGCAAATATAACCGTGGTAATCTTCAATTTTCGGCTCTGTTGAAAGTAAAAGGGACATATTCTGAATAAATCCATCTTTATTTGCTGTATGTAACGCAATAAACCTAAAAAGACGATTAATGTAATATAAAATTAATAACATAAATGTTATAATTTACTAACCATTTCTTTTCTCCAAAAGGTTTTTTCTATATGCTTTGTTTAGAGGCGTCATGCCAACCACGTTTTGTAGAATCCCGACTAAAAACTCAAGTTTTATCTAAGAATATAGGATCATATAAATTGTCTTCCTTGTTTTTAAAGCATTGTTTTAAAGATCGTACACGATTTGTAGCAATGTGTTCTAGTTCCAATAATCTCCGTCTGCCATCGTCTACTTTACACAAAAACCTAATCGAGTACTAAACCTAAAAACTTCACACTTGACTTATTATTGCTGTACTGAAGCTATAGTAACATAAAGTCCTAAAATACATCGAGTTAATATTAATTTTATGTCAACATTATAACAATATATTTTGAACGCATTTCATAAACTTTTATTTGCCAGCATCTTTTACAAATTGTTCGACATCACAAGATTTGTGTTTTGCACGTTTTCGGCTTGTGGTAGTTAAATGTGGAAGTTTATTGCTGTTTGTTGCCCGTGAGAAATGTTTCTTTATAATAGAAACGCTGTTGATGCTTGTTCCACATGCCTTCATAGTACGCTATATTTGAAATAATCATGAATAATATGTATAAAAACTTGCATTTGCGTTCAAAATAACGAAGAACATTTATAACGAATGCTTGAGTTTGCAACGAAAGATGTTTGTTGTGTAACATTTTAAGTACAAATTCTTGAAAATCAAAACTTTTACAATAATTCTAATAAAACGCAATGTAGTTTTTAAAAAAAATTGTTTCGTTAAGCCTTATTGGAATGAGATTGATGCTATTATAAATAATAATAACCAAAATCTAACCATGCACTTATACGTCCGTTTACAAATCAACCACGACATATGTTTTCCGTTAGGCCCACTCCATACTTGGTGGACAGACATACATTTCACATATTATTCTTGTCTAACGTATGTTATAAAGGCAGACGTACTTATGAATACTCATATAATTATATCAAGGAATATGAATATAAGATTTGCTAGTAAAGGAAGCATAGTTTTATTGAATAGAGAAAAAGTGATATTTTTAAATGATCATTTTAATGAAAAGTGTGTTAGTAGTTTTTTTTATTGTATTGTGTAATATTGAAACTATCATGAAATGTTAAAAGCAAATTGTGATGAGTGTGATAATTATAACAAAGGCGAAAAGACATTTTTTAGGTTAGGTTCTTTGTTCAGTAAAATAAAGATTTTAAAATCCAAAAATTCAAATAATCGATTCAGTTTATTTTATAAACATGTTAGAGAAATGCAAAAATTAAAGAAAGATAAATGTATAACACCTAGCAATTAAAAATTCTTTACAATGAACACACAATTTTGTCTTCCATAAGTAAACGAACAAACAAGTATGCAATGTAATTTTAACAAAAATGTATGTACATATGCATTTAAGAATTAACAACTGTTATCATTAACATCGGAATGTTTTTTGAATCAAAATTTTCCCCTGTATTTACATTAAACACTGGTTCACAAGTGATATCTAATATATGTTCTCTTTCAGTATATTTTTCTTTAATTCTTTATATCGTTACATATAGCTCCATTCCTCCTGTGAGATACTTGCCAATATTTGTCTAGTTAAGCCTTTACTTCATTGATCTTAAAAGTTACATTGTGCTACCCAATTTTTCACAAGTGCTCAGACTTTTTCTATGGAGTTTAATTCCTGATTAGTAAATGAAAGACATAATATAGTGACACCCTTTTGTCTCTCTGCATTAGATCGATAGGAAATGTGGGGTTTTGAGTCTTGCGTAACTTTATAATTTCATATAATTCTGGTTTTGGAATGTTTTCTTCAAATAATATATTTTATGATGTTAGCCAATGCAGATTTGGTTTTTTAATTAAGCATTTGTTGGTTTTCATATTGTGGTATAAAGCAGCATCTACGAGGGCGGTCTGATAAATGGCCGGTTTGAACATGAGAACAAAACTTTTTCTTCAAAATTTCATTTTATTTTTCGACATAGTCTCCTTTTAGCTCGATACACTTAGTCCAACGTTTTTCCAATTTCATTAGGCAATCGTACGAGTTATCAAGTCCTCGAAAATATGCATCAATTTTCCATTCAACTTCCTCATTTGATTTGAATCTCCTTCCACCAAACCATCTTTTCAGGTTTGAGAATAGGAAGTAGTCACAGGGAGCTAGATCAAGAGAATATGGTGGACGCGGAAGCAATTCGTAACGTAGTTCATCAAATTTCTGTTGAGTTTTCCATGATGTGTGAGCTGGTGCGTTGTCATAATGAATAAGGACCTCCTTTTTACCAACTGTCGTCGGTTTTTCTTTATTTCAACGTGCCATCGGTCCAGCTGATGCAACCACTTTTTCTTTTTTCGGTACACTTCAACCAGCTTCAAGCCTTTGTTTTAATTGTTGTTGTGTTTCAGGCGTGTAGTGGTGGATCCATGTTTTATCTACGGTTATGAATCTACCAAAAATTCATCTGCATTACGTTGCAACATCGACAAATATTGCTTTGAAATGGCCACACGATTGGGTTTTTGTTCGATTATCAACAAACGTGGCACCCATCTTTCTGACAGCCTTTTCATATGTAAATGTTCATGAAAAATGTTACCTACACATTCCTTTGAGATGTTTACGATGTCAGCTATCTCACACACTTTCACTGGTAGATCTTCCAAACCGATATCATGGATTTTATCTATCATTTTTTTGTTGGTCACTTCGATTGGTCGACCTGAATGATGTTCATCAATTTTGTTTGTACGACCACGTTTAAATCCTGTAATCTGGAACAGATGTACCATAATATTTATCAAGATTTTCTTTTGTTTCTTTCGCGGTACTTCCATGCAAAAAATAATGCTTAAGCAATGCACGAAATTCGTTTTATCCATTATTTTAACACAATCACAAGTTGTTCGCTTTTTATGACTGTCAAACAAACTAAATGACATATAGCGCGAAAAATTTACATGCAGCCTACTAAAAGAATTTATTTGATAGAAATAATATACCTATATTCGTAGACCAGTGGCGCCATCTCTTGAAAACCGGTTAATTATCAGACAACCCTCGTATAACTAAAATATAGATTTCAGGCAAATTTGGTATTCGTTGATATTCTAACCACAGTCTACGATTTTTAAAATTCATTTCATGCGGTAATCTCCACGCTTGAACATAAATAAAGCATTTGGTACAAATGTACAGTGCAACAAACCTTACAAAAACCCTGACGGGGTTTAACAGTGGAGCTGCAGTTGCACATGGTACAATCAAATACTAAAGTATGTTGGCGGCGAATTTAAATTTGAGAACAAATACAAAATTAAATTTGAATAGCAGTATGTTGATATTCTCTATATCCTTTTGATTTTAAAATAGAGTTTAATAAAAACAAATAATTGTTGCAAATGACCGAAGTAGTTTTAATGTATCGATATTGATTTAATTTTAGAATGTATTTAGTTCGATACACATAATAAATATGTTGCACGTTTGTTAAATGAGCTTACATTTTATCAGTTAGACCTGTAATGAACCTATACCGGAGGAGTTCATTTTCGTCTTGTACATAATTAATTTAGCTAATTACGAGTATAAACTCGCTGCTTTATGACGGTATAGTTCCATTAATTGTATTTATTTCTGTTTAGTAAAAATTATTTAGTTAGACCTTGTATATATATTTTCAATTAATTATCATATGTATAATTACCAACTTTTTTTTCAAACAACCGTTTATCATTTATTTATTTATTTTTGCTTTAATTATTATTTGTATAATTACCGCTCAAAGAGTTTATTTATCCATTTGCACTTAGTTACCGTCGCATTAATTAGTATTAAGATCCGATATGTTTTTAAATTCATTATATATATTAATCTAAAGGGTTCAAGATTCTTGATCCCTGTTAACGTTATTTTGCTTATGTAGGTCAAGGCATTTGAACTTTATGCATATAAAACCATGATTATACGAATGTGATTAGATAACCACATCGTAGTTTTGCATTTCGATAGAAATTTTATGTTAATTAAAACTAATTTACCAGCTTTATTTTTAATGATATGTAATTTAATTGTACAGAGGATGCTCCGTATTGTATTTCGCCATATATTACTTAATTTTTAGTAATGATAATTAGCTTAATTAAACATGTATCATTATTTTTATTATTTTTAAGCGTATGCAAACAGTTCTATTAACGATATTTTTACTGTTTACACACGCATTAAATTATGCATACATTGATGTACCAATCTGTTATAAAATACTTTAATTAACGAAGTTGGACCTAAAGTAAGTTATTTCACCTTGAGTTTGGTGATAGCCGTTTAGTATTTAAACACGCGTTCAAAGCCGGGTTCTTCAGAGTTGTTCCCCCTTTGATTTGGGCAACATCTCGCATGAGACATATTTTATCGCCAGAGTTGGTAAAATCATTTCAAATCTACGATATATGTTAGAGTTACCACCAGGTATAAGCGCGGTAATTTTAAACCTGTAAAACTTTGCTAAATTCCGTTCATATCACGTAAAAATAGAAATTAAAAATAAAGAGTCAATACTTTTGTTACGGATCATAGTGTTTCAAGATGACGAGACAGCGCGATCTATTAACTGTTAAAAGACTTGATTTGCACGTGCGTCAACTTGCGCTGTGCAACTCCGAGTTCAATTAAATACACTTTATACAATTCTCATTTAGTTGATAATAGTTGATAAAGATAGACACTTACTGGATTGTGTGAAAACAGTCCTTTCCTCTCGGAAGTTCGAAAACAGAGTCCGTTCGTAGTCAGGGGAAATTCTCACCATTGCGGATAGAGGCGTCCAAAGACCGCCCATTGGCTCTCTGTTAATCCCTTAATTAAACCCTAGTTTAATTATGAACAATTGTACACTATCTGAGAATTACCTGAATTGCTTTGCACCCGCGTTAAAAACTCAAACAACAAACTAAAACACATAATGCACGTTGCCAACGCCATTTTGAGATCTATAACTTTCCCTATCAATATTAAAGACGAAGTATTAATTAAAAAGGGTATAGTCATGCCACCTATGTTTAACCAAGCAAACTAAATGGCCGTCAGTAAATTTAATGGATGAACCCTGTAAATATTCAAATGACTTCTACAAAATTTTGCTGATTTATTGTTTAAATAAATACTGTTCTTTGTTGAATTGTGTTATTAATAAATACACGAAATTACAACAAATAAAGGTTTATAATATTAATATAACATAGTCACTCAAAGAGTGAATACTTGTGAAATAAAGTTTTATAAAAGTTAAAGCATGCATTCAGTTCAAAATAATTAACATTCAAATAGTTTTGATCGAAGACACATTACAAAAGTCAGATTAAATAAAAGTAAATTACACTTCAAACATAACTGCATTAGTAACAAAATTAAAGCAGCATTTCTAAAGGTGTACACCTATATTTTTTTAACGATTTAACGATTACAGAAATTGTGATTAATAATTAATCAAAGTTAAAATTAAAATACAAGAGCCACTCAAGTTAAATTGCATCATGAGCACTGACTCGCATACATATATACTGAGAACCAATTAAAAGTACTTAACCGACTCGAGTAAATGTGAATCATAATTCACACTGGGAAAGGCCTTGTAAATAGTGTACATATTAATAGTTTTCAAAGCGACCTAGTGCAGTTCTGGGGACCTAACCTCTGACTTGTGCGCTACCCCATGGTATTAGTAACCACGTTCCAACCCCAGCTAATACCCTGAGAGGCAGGAACACGTTACAGACCTACCTTGACACATTACAAAATATTTATAGCTTTGTTCCAAGAGGATGAAGTCGGGATGAAGGCTCCTACGATACCCGTTTTATGATGAGTAGTATTTAAAAAATTACAACTAAGATATAAAATAAAACTAAAACTAGAGCAAGTTTAACGTTAGTTTACATGTAATTTACACTAATGTTTTTATATAATTAGTATAAAAAAATGGAAAAATAATTACTTTGTAAAGGTAAATGAAGTGAACGTTACAAATGAAATAATCTCGTTTTTTTGTAAACAAAGTAATGGATTTACTTACCTAAAGAAAGCTTGAAATTTACTAACAGGCGTCTTAAAAAAGACGACTTTATATAAAGAAGTTATTAAAAATTAAGTAAAAAATTTAATTCAAATACGGCATACAGCTGTCAAATTGAATATTTTCACAGAATGTACATTTTATATACAACTCAAATGATTGGCCGTTACATTTAACATTTAATTTAGTTCACATATTTTCTGCGGCTGTTGTAAGCTGGGACGCGTTGTATTTTCGTTACCAGTATTAACGATTATAAATCTCTTTTCTTTTCAAAGTGGTGTTTTTACTATGACCAGATTCATCGATCTATTCTTTAGGTGATGTGACAGCTGTGTACGAGGGTGATCTGATAATTAGCCGGTTTCCAAGAAATGGCGCCACTGATCGCCGAATATATGTCATTTCTGTCAAATACAATATGTTAGTAGGCTGCCTGTAATTTTTTAGCGCTATATGTTATTTAGTTTATGTTTGACAGTCATAAAAAGCAAACAACTGGTAATTGTGATAAAATAATTGATAAAAACCAATTTCGTGCATTGATTAAGCATTATTTTTTGCATAGAAAAACCGCGAAAGAAACAAAGAAAAAGCTTGATAAATATTATGGCACATCTGCTCCAGCGAATTCAACTGTGATTTATTGATTTACAGAATTTAAACTTGGTTGTACAAGCACAATTGATGAACATTGTTTAAGCCGACCAATCGAAGTGACCACCAAAGAAATGATCGATAAAATCCATGACATCGTTTTGGAAGATCTACGAATGAAAGTGCGTGAGACAGCTGCCATCGTAAATATTTAAAAGAATGCGCAGGTAACATTTTGCATGCACATTTACATATGAAAGAGCTGTCCGCAAGATGGTTTCCGCGTTTTTTGACAATTGAATAAAAACGCAATCGTGTGGTCATTTCAAAGCAATGTTTGGCGATGTTTCAACGTAATGCAGATAATTTTTTGTGTAGATTCATAACCATAGATGAGACATGGATCCACGACTATACACATGAAACAAAACAACCGCCAAAACAATGGGTTGAAGTTGATTCAAATGCACCCAAGAGAGCAAAAGTGGTTGCATCAGCTGAAAAGGTTTTGGCTACTTTTTCTTCGGATGTATAAGGTGTAATACTTATTGATTATCTTAAAACGCAAAAAACAATCACGTAACTGATTGTACGTTGAAATAAACATTTGGCAAAACAGAAAGTGCTTTTTCATCATGACAACGAACCACCTCACACATCATGGAAAACTCAACAGAAATTTGATGAACTACGTTACAAATTGCTTCCGCATCCACTATATTCTCCTGACCTAGCTCCCTGTGACTTCTTCCTATTCCAAAACCTGAAAAAATGGCTTGGTGGAAGTAGATTCGAATCAAATGAGGAAGTTGAATGGGAAATTGATCCATATTTTCGAGGACTTGATAAATCGTACTACAAGAATGACCTAATGAAATTGGAAAAACGTTGGACTACGTGTATTGAGCGAGAAGGATACTGTGTCGAGAAATAAAATGAAATTTTGAGGAAAAAGTTGTGTTCTCATGTTCAAACCGGCCATTTATCAGACCTCTCTCGTATATATACCCAGTAACTTAGAAATTGCAACACCAAGAAGCAGTTGGAATTTCTTAATCAAAGTCGGTTGATCTGTTGGGCTACCATTAAGTAATAATTGATTAACTTTTGAGTTAAAGTGGTAATGTGAAAACATTAGGGTTTCACAATAATGAATCCAATCAGTTAAATCGATCAAAACAATTTTACAATAAAAATCAAAGATATGCTAATCAAAGTGTTTTTGAACCTCAAAAAGGCTACATAAATTACACACCAGCCGAACCAATGGATATCAGCCTAGCAAATAACTGACCACTCACCAAACAATCGATAAACCCAAATTTCCCAAAAAAACAACAAAATTTCAACTTATCCAATTTATAAGATAGCCCAATCTACCTCCAAATTTCGAATTTGAAGAACCAAATCACTATGACCTGGAAAACATTGAAGTCATCGAAAATTATTCTAATCCATCCTTTGAAAGAGAACATGTACCTTCCCTCGACGAATCATGTTCATCAGAGTTTTTTTGAAACCAGCCTCGGAAAAAATAATTGAAACTTTCAATTTCAGGATCCCCAAATCTAAACTACCATATGTCATTCATCCTCAAACTGGCGATAAATTATTAATTTACCCTGGTAGCTCCAGAACAATCATTTCCCCCAAATTTGTACATAAATGTTATCTAGATGCAATTTTTCAACAAGACTTTCAAATTTTTGCCCCTCAAGGCGTGTGAAAGCACAAACAGATATCCCATCTTCCAATACCCAAAATTTTCCACGAAGAAAGCACACACAAATGTTACTTATACAATTTTCACAAGGATCTTATAGGACTCCTTGGTTCAAATTTACTACGTCAATTAAGGCCCAAACAGAATAAACGCCGTTTGACGGCGTTTATTGTCGCTTAAGAATTAAAAGTAATGGAATTATTAGCGAATGCACAGAACAAACGACGTGCAATGGCGTAGAACGCCGTACGACGGTGATTGTTCGTAAACTTTCTACTTTTGCGCTTGAATACGGCGTCAAATGTCATTTAAACACAACCTTCTATTGACAAAGTTGACAAATTTGAAATTATAAAATCAAAATTAAAAGATCGACTCATAGAAAATATATTTTCACAAAGCAACCTAATTTATTTCTATTTTCAAAAACGTCTCGAATCCACCAGCTTCGTCGTTTTTGCTACTGTAGTTAATACGGCACCAATAATAAAAATATCTAATAAATAAGAAATAAAACATTAAGCTGAATTCCTCTACATCCATTTCTGTTTTATTATTTTGTCTATTAAATGGTTATGTTATAACTAGGGGGCGGAATATATGCATTTAAATGCAGCCAAAATATGCGCATATATATGTCTTGTTTGCCTTTAAAATATGCACTTATATGCCTTTTT
>JAHWXV010637118.1:0-18705 GCA_024586415.1 Phrixothrix hirtus
CGGAGGAAAGTTTGATACCATCCGTTATAAAATAAAAATCTATGTAAAATAAGTATAATAGACTGACTGAATGATGAATGACTGAATAATTTATTAAGTGCGCACGTGCCCTTGTGCCCTTGTGCCCTTTAGAACGAGCCGCCACTGATGACAAGGCCTCATATCTAACAGGTACTGTACAACGTTACTCCAAATTAAATAACTTAATTATAGCAGAAAGGTTACATAGAACCATACGTTTCTTCAAGTGAAATGAATAGGCACAATATCTTAACAAAAAAAATACTGAGATGTAAAGAAAACTTTAATTACTTTCTTAACAACAGTCGAAAATAATAGTGTCAATTAGTTACCGGTAAAATTTAACAAATAAGACAAGAAGGAACGAACGCAAATCTAAAATCTCGTAAGTATACGCTAACCAATTACGCAATAAGTTGCTGAAAAAAACATCTCAAGTAAAGAGCGTTAATTAATATCAAAAGAACAAGAGCTAGCATTTCATATCCTTTCTCTAGAGAAACATATTCGTACTTCGTGTAGGTATCGATCATACCCTGTATATAGAAAATGAACTTAATTCAAATATTTCATTAGATAAATTATCAACGTAGTTTTTTCACCTTGCGGTTATTGAAAAGCTATTAATTATTATTTATGTAAAACTGAATTATATACGAAAAGCGAAGCAAAGGTGACGAAATTATGTTACATTTTGAGTGTGTTTAATCTAAAAGTCAGCGAGTAACTCTAGCAACATAATGCGAAATTTATATTAAATTCTAAACTGTAAGAACTAAACGAATTTATATACGCTTATCGCGCACGACACATGTCAGTCAGCGGGATTCGAAGTTGCCAAACACGCTGAAAACATTGTTCAAATAATTTACTAGAAACGAGTAAACTTTTTTTTTGTGTACGACCTTAGGTTTATCCATGCTCCAGCATCCGTTACGTCCATAATGAATTAACGGGCAACCTGCAAGCGCATTTTCTATTCAGCACGCAATTACCCTCGGAAGCTAACTCATAGTATCTTAGTAGTCAGAATCGTAGAAGTAAATCCCTACCAGTCAAGCTAAAAAGAGTAGACCAAAACGAATCATTTACCAAGTAGAAAAATCTTAATTAGTTCTTACCGTTGTGTCAAAACGAATAACGCCTTTTTTTAAATACAGCAATAAAGAATAAACAACTATTCACATTGTACGTTTATATGTTAGCAAAGTGAAAGCAGAGTGTTCCTTCGTTTCAATCAACACCCTAAAATTTAACAAGAAAACGTAAGATAAGGAATTGCATTATATCCAACTCAAAGTTTTAAAATGATTTTTATAATTACGGACTTCGCTACCAGACAGCGACACTTACCGGATAAGTAAATTGCATCCAACGAATCTTCCAAATTATTTCTATTAATTAGAAACAACCATCACTTCTGAAGTACCAATACAACCAAAAGAATTATTTATTAAGTTAAATACATTTAAATACCCCAAGAAATGAATTTTTAACTTTTAAATATCCAAATTTCTATACACGTTTGACCTAAAGGAAATTATATGTAAATATGTACAGGGCGTACTCAAACGAATACACATAAACCAGAAACGAATATTTATAAGTCAGGGTGAGACCGCGGTAGTTTTTTAGTGCTAAGTTAAAGTTGACTTCACGTTTTCAAGCGTTCAGCATCTACGAGGCATTCATAAAGTAATAAATGTTTATTATTTACATTGATTGTGAACTGATATTTCGTGTTTTGCATTACTTCGAAGTAATTATATGTAAGTATAAGTGTAAAATTCTTCTCACCACATGCATTTAATAAGTTCTATATATTAATATGCGCTTATTTTAAATTTACTTTTTGCTACAGCTTTACGTTCCGATAATCACATCATCCTCTAAAGCATCGTATTACGAGCACCTCAGATGCAAGCATCTTTTAAATCTCATATTCTTCATAAATAAATTTGCAAAGCTTGAATAATCTTTCATATTCTAAATTTATTTTTTGTTACAGTAACAATATTCACCTGTAAGAAGTATGTCAAATCATACGCAAGTAATGATAATCTAATACATAACATGAAACCATGTGTAAATGGTAAAATCTTAGCATGTGCTATCTGCAATTCGGAGTTTGCACGCCAGAGTAATCTCAAAAGACATATCACACTTAAGCACGCTTCTAATAATTACTGTGAGGCATGCGGTGAGATAGTAGTTGATGAGATAGAGTTGGTCGCTCGTACAAACAGCGGCGGATGTGCAAAGGATGAGATGCAACCGCAGGCGAAGAAATCCAAAATTACACCTGCATAAACACCAGGATCATCCAGAGTAAGGAGTCAGGAATGTAAAACCTGCGGTAAGTTGTTTTCATCATCATTAAAATATGCGAGATGTTTGAGGCCGCAGAAACGTTTAGTGGCAATTGCCAAACCGTATTCCCACAATATTGTAGAATTACAAACTAGCTTTAAGCGTAGGATTGCTACATATAAAATTAACGATAGTGGGCTTAATATTTCTGGGTTTTTAGAATCAATCAAACATCCAATATTCGATTTAATAAATGCTGTGTCAAAATCGCACCAGAGCGGTATCAAATTTAACATGGAGTTATTTGGCTATTACATATCCGAGAAAAATTCTCTTGGTGATTTAAAATCGTTTACCACTAAGTATAGTGTAATAACTTGCGAAATCATCGACGCATCACATATTTACGATGAGCTATGCTCGATCATTAAAACAAAGAGTCAGGAATTTAAATTGAAAGATAGCGGGTGGAGATTAAGGGGTATGGAATTGAATGGAATTTCCGATGAAACTTAAAGGTATTAATTACTAAATTTGAGTCTACCAATAACTTAGGTATAAATGTTTAAGGTATACAATTTAATTATAAAAGTAAAAATTATGATATGCGAGTCCTATATATTACTCTAAATCAGTTCAACGGACGCATATAAATTTATTATATATTGAAGAGGGAACTAAGGGTCATTACGTCTGGATTAAAGGTATTTCACGTCTTATTAGCTAACAAATTTCAAAATGCAAAGAAAAAAATACTTATGTGACGGCTGCCTTACATTTTTCTCTAAAGAATCTGCGCTACTAATGCATAAGTGCAACCACTGTAGTAAAATCTATATAACTATGCCCTCGGAAGGACTTAAGACGGGTAAAAATGACGATTTGGTTCCAGGAAGTATCTTAAGATTAATCTCATATGAGAAGAAAGTGAGGGTGCCATTTATTATTTATGCGGACTTCTAGTCGCTTCAAAAACCGATCCATGCATCATCTCCTGATCCTAGCCATAGCTACACGAATAAAACACATATTGGCGTTCCATATAGCTTCTAATACTACACTAAATGCATATATAATGATGCATTAACCAAATATGAAGCGTATAGAGAAGAAGGCTGTACAAAAGTATTTATGGAAAGGCTTTGTGAGGAGCATATATAACAACCATTTAAAGATCGTGCTTCCAGTGCGTAAACTTAATGCAAAAGAACAACATACTTTCGATACAGCTTAATTTTGTTATATATGCGATAAAAAAAATGGAAGTTTTAGACAAAGTGGCGGATGATGACCATTTAATCTCTAAATTTGTAGGCACATCGCATTCTAAATGCAATTTAAATAACAAAATACCTAAAATGATTCCGGTATTTTTCCATAATATGTCGAATTATGATGATCATTTATTTATAAAAGAATTAGGATGTGACAATGAGCAAATTTATATCGTTCCGAGAAATAAATAAAAACACATCTTATTTACCAAATCGGTTGAAGTGGAAAATTTTACAGATAAAAATCATAAGAGCCATAATGTTTACATGAATTTGAGGCTTCCCGACACTTTCAGGTTTATGAGTTCATCCGTGGGTAAACAATCTAAAAACCTAAATAATAATCAATTATGTGAAATACAAAAGTTCTTCCCTACAAGCGAAGAATTTAATATAATTTAATATAAATATATGGATTCATTCGAACGGTTGAGTGAGCCTGCTTTACCACCTAAGCAGAAATTTCATAATGTCCTATATAAAGGCAATATCACTGATGAGGGGTATGAGCATGCGCTAAACGTGTGGAACACATTTAGTTGTATAAATTTATCAGCTTATTCTAGTTTATATCTAAAAATTGACGTTTTATTAGTTTGTGATGTACTCGAAGAGTTTAAAAATTTATGCATGAATACTTATAAACTAGATCCGGCTTAATACTTTACTATTGCGGGGCTTAGTTGGGAAGCCATGCCAAAACACACTCAGGTAGAATTAAAGTTATTTACGGACATTAATATGTATCATTTTATATATAAACGAATTGGAGGTGGCATATGTCAGGCCTCGCTTCGACATGCTAAGGTGAATAATAAATATATGAAGGAGTACGACCCAAACCACCCCTCAACATATCTCGCATATTGGGATGCGAATAATCTTTATGGATGCGCAATGTCACAATTATTACCATGTAGCGGTCTTTCGTGGCTAAATGATATCGAAATTTCAAATTTAAATGTTGCTGACACTGCTGACGATTCGCAGGAGGGATATTTTTGGAGGTGGATGTGTATAATCCCGCACATCTCTACCACTATCATAATGAGTTGCCATCCCTCCCTCAAAATATTGCTGCACCGAATTTTTGTTTCAAAAATAAAAAACTCATACCGAATTTATATAACAAGAAAAATTATGTAATTCACTATAAATATATTAAACAGGCATTGAAACATGGGCTTGGACACGATAAAATTCATCGCATTTTGAAATTTAAGCAATATGCGTTGTTGAAGGATTACATAGATCTAAACACGCAGTTGCGACAAAATGCTATGAATATGAATTTAAAAAAGATTTCTTCAAATTAATGAATAATAGAATTTATGGGAAAGTAATGGAAAATGTTGATAAGCGAGGTCGAAAGTTCTATAGTAAAGCCTTATATGAAAAACGTTTCTGTTTTCAACGAAAATTTAGTTGCAATACAGTTAGAAATATTGAAAGTCATATATAACAAGCCAATATATGCGGGCTTTGCCATATTAGAGCTCTCAAAACATCTAATGTACAACTTTTATAACGAATATGCTAAGCCCACATATCAGGTTCGCGCTACGCTTTGCTATATAGATACGGATACCTTCATTTTACTTATTGAGACCGAGGATCTGTATAAACATATGAAGGATAATATCGAGCGTTTTAACACAAGCAATTTTAAACCTAATAATGTATATGGCGTTCCTATGCTAAATAAAGCTGTAGTTGGTTTAATGAGAGATGAAGCCACAGGTCGAATTCTATATGAGTTAGTTGCACTTCTTCCTAAATTATATGTATTCTCACTATATAACGACCACATTCAATGCACGAAAAAGGCTAAAGGTGTTAAAAAGTACTCGATTAAACATGACATTAGCGAGGATAATTATAAAGCACGCTTAGCAGCTTGTTGTATCCTGTTCGTGCATCAAAACCTCTTTAGAATATATAAACACCAAATATATACCGTCAATCAATGTAAAACCGCATTAAGTATAGATGATGACAAGAGGTTTATATGTTCGTACGGATGCAGCACACTAGCCTGGGGGCACATATTAATTTAATATCTAAAGAGACTATACTAAATGTTTTATATTATAATTTTAGGATAATTATTTTTTATCTAATTCATATTTTGCTTATACTTTATCATATTTTGTGTGTATAAGTTCAATTGTAATTTTAGGTTCATTATTTTTTACTTTCTCTTACCTACATGAAATATAGAATAGAGAAAGTATATGAAATTAAATACGTAAGTTGGGTCTATATAAATATCTGTCGTAATTTTCTAATCTGAGATCTATTTCACGAATGATAAAGTCTTTAAATTTAAACATTAATTCACCTGTGAGTAAATCTGATTTAAAGACACTCCATAACACTTCATATAAAATCTTGAGTTTGATTGATAGATTTCATCATCCACTGTATTCATGAATCTATATTAATTCATTTTAAAAATGTGGGTATAATTTTAATCTGTTTCATTAATTCTTAATTAAAAAGGATAGGATGGTTTAAATATAATAATGAGAGATATCTGTAATTAATTTCACCTGTTTAAAAACGTTCAATTTAAGACATGACAATTTATCTAAAAACCCTAAAATGATTTGAATAGCTCAATGCCGAAATACAAGTCAGAAAAAGGCATCCCTGCTTTAACATAATAACAATGCCGCTTTGTCATAAAAGGGTTTAGCAACTTTGGTAAATTTTCAGTGCGCGTCTGAGAAACAAATGTTAGTTTATGTGAAAATGGAATGATAAAATTGCACTATAATTATTACAGATGCATATATTCCGATAATAGGTTATTTAATTAAATGCCCTTTTAATGAAATATTTCTATTTATAATGAATGAATGAGATTTTTATAAATTATTTTATATACTTTAGAAGATAATCGTAGCGTTGCCATTCCAAAGGGGGCAAGTACCAAACAAGCAATAAAAAATTATTCAAGGAAAACCTTACGACTCTTACAAAGATCCATTCGTAGTACTGCTGCTTTGTCGGATTGCTTTACACGATGAGATATCACTGAAAATATGTTACAAGGGCCTAATTCATTTTAAACATAAAACAGGATACTACATTTTCGAAAGGATATATGTACCTGACATAATTTCGATGACGTTGGAGCTAAGTGACAACTGCCACAATATGAGATATTAAACACCTAGATAAGTGCTTTACTATATATAGTTATATCGCTGTATATTCAAAAAACGATTTTATTGCTAATTTGATTTATCAGTACACATAAACACACTAACATAATCATCATACTATTCAATAAATTTATTCTACGTGAAACTCAATATCTATAATAACGTACAAATTGCAATATAAATCAAAAAGATGGTGTGAGACAACACACGACTTTCTCTTACGCACATAGATATTGGCATGGTCTCACCTTGATTTGTAAATATTCGGATATAATTTGTTTGTATTCATTTGAGTACACCCTGTACATATGTATAATTTCTTTTAGGTCGTATATGTATATAATGGGGATATTTAAAAATTGAAAATTCTGTTTTGGATATATTTGAATATATTTAGTTTAATAAATAATTCTTTTACTTGTGTTCGTACTTCAGAAATAAAGATTATTGCTAATTAATAGGACTGATTTAGGAATTCATTATATATAATTTATTTATCCGGTATGCGTCGCTGGCTGGCGATAAAGTTTGTAAAACTGCGCTTGGTTATATTCGATTCCTTATCTGACACTTTTTTAGTAATTCTTCGGTCAGAGATTGCCTTGAAGATGAACACTTGTGGTTTATCGCTGCTAGTATACGAACGTATAATCTTGACTGGTAGGATTTATTCCTTCATATCTATCCGCTAAATTACTATGAGGGTTCTTCAATAATTAAATGCTGTAAGGGTGATGTACTTGCTGATGGCCCGTTAATTCACGAAGCACGCAAAAGATGCTGTGCCAGCGCATGAAGGTCGTACTAAAATCTTAATTTTTCTCATTTCTAATAAATTGCTGGGACAATGTTTCCAACTTGTCCAATAGTTTCGTATTCTGCTGGCACACATGCATCATTACCGATAGACATTAACGAGCATACCCAATTCTTTTAATTATCAAATTAAGTATAAATTCTATATTATGTATCAATAGTTATCTGCTGCCTTTCTAATCTAATTATGTTTTAAATGTAATATAATTGCGGCGTCTTGCTTTGCTTTCCGTATTTAATTTTATGTTATTTGAATGATATATTTAATAGCTTTTCAATATTATAAAATAAGAAAAAAACTTCTATACTTTTCAGACAAGAAATATTGGTATTAAATTCTTTAATGATATACGAGTTACGCTCGATAACTTTATGCAGCATAGGTATGGATTTCTCTTGAGAAAAAGATATGAGATGCTAGCCTTTTATCACTTATGATATAAATTTAACGTGCTTTATTTTAAACGGTTTTTTTCAGATACGGTTTTTTGCATAAATGGTTAGCGTATGCTTTTGCAAACTTAAACTCGCGTTCATATCATTCTGATTTTGATTGTTAACTGATTTTAGTAAATTAGATTGACGCTATTATTCTCAATTCCCATTTAATAAATAATTAATGCTTTAAGCTCTTTAAATTTGCATTTTTTTTGTTAATGTATCTTATCTTTTCATGTCACTTGATCGCATGTATTGTTCTAAGTACCTTTTTTTGATGCTAAATTACTTAGGAAATGAGATAACATTGAATTGTACACGTTACATACGAGGCCGTATCCAATAATTTTAGGTTAACGTTGATCTATAAAAAGCATTTCATTTATCCTTTTTGATTGTCAATGCGTCCCTAACCAGAACATTGTTATTGTTATTGCTTATTTTATTTTTCTTATTTATATGATAGCATGCAGTTTGTGTATATTCTAATTGGTTGTTTGAATAAATACCTACTTATTTGTTGAATTAACTTGTGATTTCATGGCACTTCCTTTTACATAATTTACTTTTCTTTAGGTTTTCTTAGATCTACAGTTCCAGATGCTGAGTATGTGTTACAAATAAGTTTATCTTAAGTGAAAATCTTGCCGTTCAGGTGTTGCTTGTTACTGATTAAAGTGAACGACTGCCGCCCTACTTATTCTCTAATTTACTTTATTTTTACCTTATGAAGACGTCGACTTAGTTCGATCCAGAAGGTATACACCGAGGAGTACGTTTTATAAATAACTTTTTACGATCATTAGTTACACCATACCCCCCTGCCCTCGCGCTTTGCTACTGAGCTAGATTTCGCGGCAATATGCTAATGGGGTCCACAAATGAATAGATTATAGTCTACGTTTATTTTGTAAACGACAATTGTAATGGTCACCCACTAAGTTACTTGACAGGCGAAAGGTTGCTTAACTACCGAAATTTTCTCTGATAACTTGCTTGAACACATTTTTTCAGAAAAGCTGTTAGAGTTACGTAAACGCGCATTAAATACATAATAACCGTAGTACCTTTAAAAATAAAAGTTATAGCTGTTTTCGAGAAAATCGCAAAAAACTTAAAAATCGCAAGAATAAGGTGGCACTTCTGCTCATTAGATTTTACCTAAATTTCTGACATCTCATGTGCAGAAGATAAAAAACATAAATATACAATTTCATTCATATATCATATTTAGTTTTTGAGATATGCTGTTCGCGATTAATACCCTAAGTACTTCCGGTTACTCGACTTTCTAAAATTTATTAGAGATACAGCTTGATTCATGTAAAACGAAATGATGTAACCAACAAATTTACTAAGTTTTAAAAAATCGTTACAGCCGATTTTAAGAAAATCTTGAAAAACGAAAATTCGAAAAATATCTAAAAATGACAGAAATAAAGTGGAACTTCCGGTTATTCGATTTTAAGCAAATTCTTTATTTGGTATACAATGTAGTTACAGCCACAAATATAAATTTTTACTCAGCTAGTACTTTCAGTTTCATAGTTATTTTATTTTAAGTTAATGGTGTAGGTACTTCCGTTTCTGAGAAACGGTCTAAACTATATGAAAGGTTATTAAATGTGTAATAACGGACTAATTTTTAAAAACATATTTTCCAGACACAGGGGCCCCAAAACGTGTATTTACACTAAAATTTCGACATTGAAAATTTTGGACGAAAACAATATCTTTTCTATACTATAATATTTCATATAGGTAGGATAAAGTAAAAATGACAGAAAAAGTGCGAACTTCTGGATTAATACAAAAAAATGTCAAAATAAAATTATAATTTTGACTGTAAACTGCTGTGATGGTTAGCTGTTATTAAGGAAATTTTCATAAAATTCCGTAGCTTCTGCGTGAGTTTGAAAAAACTGCACCATGGAATGTAGGTTTTCCCATTTCTCTTCAGACATTTTTGAGTAAGGCAGAAGTATATTAAATGCTGCAATTTTAATGCCTTTTATAGATTTATTTTTTTAAAATATTGACGCTGTTCCACCCTTCCATCTCATTGAATGTTTACCTCATATTCACTTTATCTGGCTTACTAGAGGCTTTCTTTATGTTCAGTTTGGTGGTGTTAATGAGATTATCGCCAACATGCTGAATATTCAAAAAGGTGAATGACTCCATTGAAAGAACACGAAATTTATTGACATGCTTGGCGTCATTAACCATTTGATATAAATCTTTTAATACTAGGGCCCTGTAAATCCTATTAATATTCGAATACAAGACTTGGATACTCCTTTTTGATTTCTTCCTACAATAATGACTCTCGGTATGGGGAAAAGTATTAATATGACCATGTATTACACGACGATCCTCTTTCGTATATTTGGACAAACATATATTATTTTTCTTAGATCTACATAGGTGGCGAGTCCTGTCTTCTTATTTTTAACCACAGTGGATAACCTCTTTTTGCCGGAATCGGAAATTTTCCTAAAGATTTTTTGGCATACCTGTACATGATTACCTTTTCCATTGGGAATTGTATAATACACAGTTACTTGACGTTTGATTTCATTTGGATCTACATACGTTCCACGGCGTCTTCTTTTAATTTTGCAGATTTGAAATATACCACGTAGAAAGATACCGTGAGTAGTTTCATTGCATTTATACAATTATATAAATGATGAAGTTTTGATTTTTGGGGTTAAAGACTTACAATCATAGTAATATTTACAGGAAACTTGAAACAAGACACTAACATAAGTAAATTGATGCATTAATAATAATGTAAAATGTATGTAGAATTACGTAATAAAAATTATTAAAGTTTTCTAGTTACTTATACGTATTATTACTGACTACACGCTTACCTTAGCGTTTGGAGGAATCTTGGCAGAAATAACAATTTTTTTAGAGGTTTGGTAAAGGTTACCGAAAACTCTTTTAGGAGATTCCTGTTCCTTTCTTCTACACATAGATTTTATTTTTTATCAATGCACTGTCAACATGATTAAAACTTTGATCCATTACTAATAAATTATTAAGAAATTCGCATTAGGTAGTATGCACGTATCTAACGTATGTTGTTTGTCATGGCACTCACAACCAAATTAAAATCAATACCCACCGCACTTATCCCGACCTCCATCTTTGAAATGTATTTGTAAATCCAATAGCAACACAACGGCACTTATTCTCATGTCAAGTAAAGGGCGTTGGCACCTACCACCTATTTATGGCAAAAAATACTCATATTTGGCAGTTACCCCATTTGGAACGGCAACGCTACAATTCTTGCGTTGATTTAATGTCTGAATAAATAATGAAAGTAGTTGAATTACGTGCTATAACCTATCGTAGATTAAACAACGGTAACTAATGTAAACATAGAATTCCTTAAATAATCTAATGCAGATGTAATTAATGAATGCTATTCCGCTGACGTACATCGCATTTTATAGTCACAAGCTGTGAGGTTATAAGTTTATGCGTGTTACAACCTGTCATCTACCGCAGAATAGTACTAAAATTAATTAATTACATACTTGAAAATGATCGCGAAAAATTTAATTAGAGCACCGATTTTTTAAATTAATTTTTAGACTAATTATATAATTAAAAAATTTGAGATAAATTTAATTAGAGCTCCGATTTTTTATATTAATTGTCCAATTAATTACATAATAATGACTTTTAAATAAACATTCGCGTATAAAATTGAATCATAAAAATATAATTATCAAAAATATTCCTTAATAAAATTAAACTATATAAATGGAATAAATGTTTGATTATTTAAATTAATTTTCCGCGAATTAAACCGAGAAACTGCAAATTAATCCACGAATTTACAGCCACGCCGCGGACCGCTGATTACTACTGTTAAAAATGAGGCTGCGAGGTTGGCCCCGAGTTGTCTAATCTTATCTACTCATGTGATAATTTAAATTTCAGGTCCCAGTGGGTTATGAAAAAAAATTCATATCTTAGCTTAGTCCATTCTCAGTAATAATTATCTGTCAAATTCACGGTTTAAACTTGTCATATCTTACAGAATGCAACGCTCATCATTTTGTACATTTATTGTAAATATTGTAAATAAGTTTACTATTTCAATTTAATAGTAAGTTTCATCCCACCAAATTTGATGACATATAACTTGCAGGTCATGTATTGGTTTTGGTTATCGTGCGTATGTTTAAGCTACGCTCCGCTCAAAAACTTCATTGCCTACTGGGAATTTAAGTTTAAATAATCAGATGTTATAAAATTAGATGAGAAACAGGTTCAGGTTACAGTTCAGCGACATAATAATAATAAGTAAACTAGTACTGTAGTTCAAAGTACCTGGCCCTCTGAGTTACATTAGGAGATGCTTTGTGTTCAAGACAGTATCATTAAATCAGAAATGATTAGGGCATTAAAGTCATTGTATCAAATCCATCAGCAGCTTCTTGAGATGGTATCAGTAATGTACTTTATTCCCTGTTTCCCTGTGAAATCTTGTCTAAGTTTTCAATGCGTCACACAAAATTAGGATACATTGTGAATGAAGCGTTACGGCCATATTTCTATAAGTAACTTTTAGATGATATGCATAATTGTTTTGCAATCGCTTATGACGAAACTACAAAAGCATAATCCCAGAAAGAATAACAATATAGGATTAGGTATATACATTTTAAATAATCAATGAGCTAGACGGCTGACAAATTATATTTGTTTTAGATATTGGTTTAATTCTCAAAATAAAGTAGTATCAAATCACCTAGAAAATTTTCCTTTTGGGTTTTGCTACTGCAAATGTTCTAGCTTTATACATCATAAAAGCTAACCTGTGATGGGGCAAATGTGAACCACAGGCTATATAAATTAATCAATGAAAAAAAGGATTTCCATCACAAGGGAGTATTAGATATAGGTTTTGCGATTTCCACATTATACACAATGCCTTTATCTGAGTACGGAGCAGAAGATTTCAGAAACATCTATCAAGAATTACAGCTAGCCGAAAATGTTTATTAAGCATATTTCAACTCGCTGGTAGACCATAACGGAAACAGCTACAAGAATTATTGAAAGTGGGCAGTAATAAGGAAATACTTTCTAACTTTTGTGACTTCCATAGGGAAAGCTGGGTTAATTATAGGTAAGTATTAAAAAAATATGTATAACACTTACAGAGAAGAGCTTAAGACCAAAATTACACATCACAACATGCACCGCTTCATATTATGGACATTTTATTACTATTTTTCAATATGATCAACTACTAATACGGGAATTACTTGATCCTTGGAACGACTTAGTAGCCAAAGCAGTCTATAGAGTATATAAATAAAACATTGTCATAAATTACATTAATTCAAACTGCAGTGGCATATTTTCAGAAGAAATTCTGTTGCCTTTAACTGAAATTGATATTGGAATAGAAGCAAGAAATATAATCTCTGGTAAAAATGTTAGTGATAAGGTCCAACTAATGTTCTTTAAAGATTCTCAATTACACTTCATTACGTCTTGCAAATATTTAATTACAAAGTCTTTACTGAGTATTGGATGGTTTTTAAAATGCTGTGGATATTTACGCCTTCAAAAATTTTACTTGCAATAGTATATAATATAACATACATACTTGGCTGGAAAGCTTCCCCTGGATATCAACATGAATAATTTAACAGATAAATGGCTATTCTTGGAGTAGATGATTGTGGTTTAAATTTCAGTGATATATATCAAAGAATTGATGTTATTTTGGAATAATACTCTTCTCATTAATTATCTTCTAACAAATGAGGCAAGATATTCAAATAATTCAAAGTTAGTAAATTGATATGTTTATCCCTTTTAAGCAGCTGTTAAGATGTGGGGGCCCCCGTTCCAAACGAATCTTAACAGGTAGTAAAAATTGTTTGACGACTAAACTAACTATGCTCAATGTATTAGAAACATATGGAAATAGGGTATATTTAGTACTTATTACGAAAGAACTGCTTGGAATGACCAAATTGGCACATAGAAACTATATGTAAGCATTTTAGAAATGAAAAAACTTAAAGGCGAGCATCGTAAAGAAGTTACAGAAAAGCAAACAATAATAATTAAAGCAAATAAACAGGTATTTCAGAAAGCTGTACAGACAAAAAGTTCCATAGAAGAATTAGAAAATGAAGCTTAGACAAGCAAAAGTGAAGTTTTAATTAAACAAAAGGCTGTTGAAACGCGTTTAAAAGGGTAAAATGAGAAATTGAATCAGTCATTATCTAAAATTAGTTTGGAAGGAGCAAGGGTTCTCCAAAGATTAATGAACAGATTTGGAAAAAGGAAAAAGTAAAAAAATAGAAACTATTCGGAAAAAGTAGAAAAAAGGAAAGTTCACTAACAACATTCTTAATAACAAAGAGGAAAATTTCGGGAATTATTAATGAAGCGGAATAAATATAATGTGTATAACATTTGCGATTTACCAAACCTTAATAAGTTGGTCGACAAGTGATTATACTGAAATAATATTTTATGAAAATGAAGCTCTACTAAAGCTAGTAGTTATTAGATGGCATTAAAACATCACCAGGCCTGATTTTTCCAATTTTATAAAATTTACTATGCAGAGTGCCGAACTGCTCAATCACTTGCCGAAATATTTATTTAAAACTTGGTAAAATTGACTAGACTATTTCGTTGTCCTTCATTCTCTTTAATAATGTGTTAATGTTATTATACATATTTAAGCATTCTCCAAGGGGTATGTGGTACAGAAAATAATGCTTATTTTATATTATTTAAAAGCTATACCATTTTACATAGAATGAGAATTTATGTTACTCGAGGCTACAACTTTGTGATGTAATGTTAATGCTATTATAAATGCCTTTTCAGGATTTTCCATCAAATAACTAGTGCAGAAAAAATTTTCACTTTATGTTATTTAAAAGTTGCTATCTTGTTACTTAGAAGTTGACCAAGACTGTCAGCTTGTGATATAAATATATAGCTAATGTAGTGTCCTGTAAAGGATCCAACTTTAAACTACTGGTATAATACATAATATATTTTAAGTTTTTATTAATTTTAAAAAATAAAAATCTGGTGTGAGACAACACACGACTTTCTCTTACGTACATAGATATTCCAATATGCAAATGTCCACAAATGATTAAAATATCAGTTATATTTATTTTGGGAACGATAATTGTAACGTTCGCCCATGTAACTTGGCACGCAAAACCCTACTTAACTGCAGAGATATCTCTAATAATTCGTTTTGACGAATTTATTCAGGAAAACCTCTAAATTCACGTGAGAGGATGTCAAAGGTATAAGAACCGTAGCAAGTTTCTAAAAATTGTTAAAAAAATTTTCAAGAAAATCGCAAAAAACTTGCAAATCGCGACAATAACGTGGCACTTTCGGTAATTTGATTTTAACTAAATTCTTACCGTCACAAAACTTGAACATAGCTTTTCATTTTCCTATGGTGATTACTTTCTGAGATATGTTGTTCACAACTAATACCCAAGTACTTCCAGTTACACGATTTTAAAATTTATTAGAGAAACACCTTGGTTTAATATAAAACTAAATTAAGTAGCTAAGAAATATACTAAGTTTAAAAGAAATCATTATAGCGGATTTTAGGAAAAGCGTAAAAACGAAGAGTTCGAAAAATATCTAAACATGACAAAAATAAGGTGGTACTTCCGGTCACCCAATTTTAACAAAATTTTTGATTTTATAAAAAAAGGCGATTGTGTCCTCAAATACAAATTTTTATTTAGTTAGGGTTGTTAGTTTCATAGTTATTCTATTCAGGGTTCACGGTGGAAGTATTTCCGGTTACTCAATTTATGGAAAATATTCTGAGTAACCGCCCAGATTATATGAAAGGGTTCTAAATACCTAAGAAATGCAATAAATTTAAAAAAATCGCTATAGCCGATTTCGGTTCTTTGATTATTACTAAATTCTTAATTTAGCACAATAACGCGATTATAATCTCAAATAGAAATTTTCATTTCGCTAGCGTTTTTAGTTTCTTAGTTATTTTATTCAGACTTAGCGGTAAAAGTACTTTCGGTTACTCGACTTAAGGAAAATTTTTTTGAAAAACCGCCTAGATTATATGAAAGGGCATTAAATGTATAAGAAATGTAGTAAATTAAAAGAAAATCCTTAGAGCCGATTTCGGTTATCCGATTTTAGCGAAATTATTGTACTCGCGTGCGACGATAGATACAAACTCAAATGTAAAATTTTGTTCTTCTGGGGCTTTTGGTTTAGGAGTGATCGTATTTAAAGGCACACATAGAGACACATACTCAAATTAATTTGCATAAACGTGATTTTCGTACCCAGGGGACCCGAAAACGTGCATTTCCAATAAAATTTCGACATCGACAATTTTGGTCGAAATGAATGCTTTCTCTTTTACTTATATTTCATATTGGGTAAGAAAAAATAAAAATTAAGAGTATATTGTGATTTATCATTTTATTCTGAAACAAAATTCACAGTTTATGTAAAAATTTAGTCACTCTTATGCGTCACTTATTTTTATCACTCATGTGTCACTTGCTGACTTAAAAAGGATGAAAAATGAGTGGAAGCCTTGATCTCACGATTTCACGGAAACGTCTCAAGGCTAACAAATAAAGCTTTTGAATGATTGGCTATCCATGGTGCACAAGTTCGTTATAAACGATATCTTGACGATCAAACAAACAACACAATTTCTTTCAGTTTTGATCTCAATTGCGATTTTTTTAGTCTAGCACAGTTTGTAACGATTTGACACACTTTTCTTTTCTGGACCATACTCATACCAACACATTTCATTGCTAATACCAGTAATGATATCCATTTAAAGATATTGCATATGTTCATTGGGTTTTGTGTTTAATCTTTCGTCATAAATCAAGCAGAAAATTTATTAGAATTAGCATTAACTTGAAATCTAGAGCCAAAAATGCCATAGCACGAATGGTTTCCACACTCTCGCTATTGCGGCATTTATCTTAATTTAAATCACGTGTAGCATTCATATCTTACACTTTTATTAGCATTGGTGGATACTTGTCTGCAGTTTTACCCAACACGAAACATAGTTTCAACCACATTCTCTACCATCGGTGAGCAAGCTTAAATATGCGTGATCAGTACTATCTGACACACCCACCCTCAGCAACGTTTATTAGGCAGCTTATAATAGAGATCAAAGCTCTTTGTGCTCCAAGAGGCTGTCTAAAATGCCGATTGCCCTGTACTAGCTAGCAGCTCCGGCCACCGTAGTGGAGCAAAGGAGGGTTCTACTGTTTTTGATGGAAATAATTAGGCTAAAATTTAGGAACGGCCAGCGAGTGTCAAAAGTCGGATAAAAGTCGTAATTTTTGGGCGACACCTTACAAATTATCTTGTCGGTTATATCTTTTCCAGAAACAAGACGGCAAGGAATCTTATTTCTAACCGAAACGAGTAGGGTCTTGTCACAGCATACTTACTAGTTAATTACTGACTTAGTGTACGCTACTGGACTAATATTTCAATCATTTCACTTAGGCGGGTACGTGACAATATGTTACTTTGTTAACTTAAACTAGTTCCTTGAAAGAAAGTATCTGTTAGTAAATTTATAGGTATCCACAATTACAAAATAAAATATATTCAAGAAAATTAGATGCGTACAATTATAAGAAATGCATCGCTCTCATTAAAAAAAAAGGAATTAAGGTAAACAATTTATACTCTATAACTACGTTCGGGTACCCCCGTGCTTTATATAAGTTACAAATGGTACTAATCTAGATAACACAAAGGACCCTTGTGTAAAGGCCTTATTTCGATAAACAATTAAAACTGGGTAATAAAAGCTAATGTCAATTTTTGTTATTACTATCTGTTACCTTGACATCTGGTTTTATTGAACTAATTGTGCAGTCGTAATCAAATAGCAAAAGAAATGAGAGTTTCATTGGATCACTACTTGACAGTACATTTATAGCAAAACTCTACTTACGTGTAGACGGAAGTCTGATGGTTCCGAATTCGTTGACAGCGTGGTAGCGTTAAGGCCTCGGTTCCGATTATATCATACCTGTATCGTATTTGATGGCAAAGCCCTTACTCCTTGAAAGGACATGGGCGAAAAATGACGGAATCCCCAAAAATTCGCCAACAGGCATTAAATAATGAATTCCCACGAATTTAGTATCTCGATAAAAACGCTAAACGGGATAACTCTTCATTTATGAACTTTCACGAACCAGGGATTTGGCCCGATTAAAGTGTACTCGTTCCCTTTAAGAACGAAAAAATGCACGCCGACCTCACGGTAGTTAGCTCTGAATTGCTGTTAAAAGAAGTTTCTCCTCGAACTTACGGAGTTAGGGGATCGGTGGTTAATATTTATTTTTAGCATCGTACACGTTCTCGTGGGAAAGCTGATGTATTATTTTTAAGAAAAAGCCCTCATGTTTTACAAGACGTGAGCTAGGATTTTTAAATATTGATAAATGTTGTTAATAATAACTTTGCAAGATTTAAAGGTTTACGTTTGTAATTTTGACATAAAAATTGTACTGGTGATTCACCAATTAGGTTTCACTATTAATTCACTTATATATATATATATATATATATATATATATATATATATATATATATATATATAT
>JAHWXV010637145.1:0-13353 GCA_024586415.1 Phrixothrix hirtus
TAAATATTTCGAAAATAACTTAAGATAGGTATAGGGAACCCCCATATCAATCGACGGAGAATTTAATTTTGCATCAGATCCTGAAACAATATACAGGGTGCTCTATTTGAAAAAATTGAGAAAACTGTGTCTGATGTTGTATATTTTTAAAAATTAATTCTGGACACCCTGTATGCAGTAACGCCACGGAATTTGAACAGAAGTATTTCCAAACCTTCAGTAACAGCTACACACAGTAAAATTGGTAAACTTCATATTTGTGCATGTGGTGATTTTTTAATGAGAGGATGACACTTGTAGTTTATTTTACAAAAAGAAATTATATCTTTAAAACCACTAACTGAATAGCACTAAGATTTATAATATAAATAACGATCATTAAAAGTCATGCCAAAAAGCAAAAAAATATAGGGTGTTTTTTTAAAAAAATTGAACTCCACTATGTCAACTTTTTCTAGAACACCCTGTATAATCAGAAATAATTTTAGAAAGTGCCCATTTACCTTCTAAACACTTCGTGAAAATTTAAAATCTCTACCTATAATAGCACCGGAGCTATGGAAGGCCGACGTACTAATGGCTCACCCTGTATATCAAAATGGTATTTACTTAAAAACAAATGCCTCCTACTTGCTTTCAATTTTAAAATATAATGTAAATCATTAATTTAGCTAGTTCTATTGGACTTTAAAGAAGTAGTACTTTTTCTTTAGTGATAAAATTGACTTTACCTAGAATTGAATCTTTTACTTCCAAAATAATATTAAATGAATTCTATAACGTACTTTTGTTAAACTACAAATTTGTATATCATGCCTACCCGCTTCAGATTCTCTCTATCGCTATTAGATATGAAACATGCATAGCATCGCCTCTAAGTCAGAACCTCATAACTCCAATTTTAACGATCATGGGACATATGGATTTTCCTATACAATACTAAAAGTGGTGTCGCCAAATAAGTAGCCAGGAGATATGTTTCATTACCTCGCATAGCAGGAGTCTAATGCAAAACCTTGTATTTAGTATTGTGTTGTGCATGCGTTTAATTTATTAACTTTCTATACGTTACAAAATGTTTTTACTCAAATTGTGTTATTTATTCATCAGAACAATGGTAAGTAGTACAGTGCAACCAAGCTTACAAAAGCCTCGACAGGGTTAACATTGGGGTTGCAGTTGCACAAAGTACATTGAAATACAAAAGTGTGTTGACACTGAATTTAAATTTGTAAACAAATACAAAATTAATTTGAATAGCAGTACGTTGATTATATATTTTCTGCATTCTTTTGATTTTAAAATAGAATTTAATAGAAATAAGTAATTATTGCAAATGACTGAAGTAGTTTTAATGTATCGATATTGATTTAGTTTTAGAATATCTTTAGTTCGATACGCATAACAAATATGTTACACAATGAATGTTCAGAATTGACAATCTTACGATCCACATTCATGATTCTAATCAACTAAAACAAATTTAACATTAGTTTACTTGTAATTTGCACTAATGTTTTTATATACCTAATTAGTATAAAAATTCAAAAACAATTATTACTTTGTAAAGGTAAATGAAGTGAATTTTACAAACAACATAACCTCGTTTTTTGTAAACAAAGTAATGGATTTACTTACCTAAGGAAAGCTTTTAATTTGCTAACATGTCTTAAAAAAGATGATTTTATATAAAGTAGTTATTAAAAATTAAGCAAACAATTTAATTCAAATCTGATATACAGCTGTCAGATTGAATATTTTCACAGAATGTACATTTTATAAACAACTCAAATGATTGGCTGTTACATGTAACATTGAATTTAGTTCACATATTTTTCGCAGCTTTTGTAAGCTTGGACATGCTATAGCTATTTCTATTATTTTAGATGTATATTTTTCATATTTTTATGCATAAATAATTTAAAAATAGTGTTACAATAGAAGTTAGGATTTAGAACGTATTTAAAATGTTACAATTCAAAGTTAAAAAACCCTGCAAGCAGATTGGTATGTGTGTAAAATGCATTGTTCTACGTTTATTTGCACAAAATATTACATAGAAATGTTATTGTTTACAGGAAGTTTTAGATGCGTGTTTTTACACATGATTATTGAATAATTAAGATGTTAAAAAACCTTTTCAAGATTTAGTTTCTAGCTATCATTCTAATAGCAAGTTTGAAACAAAATATATCTATTGGATGTAGAATTTAAAAAAAAAACTGCAAAAAGATTTATTGGGATCTAGTACAACAAGCAATAAATAGTCCTAATGTATCTAAATCGGAGTGTCTATTAGAAGAAATCACAATGTGACTACAGCAAAAAGAATATATGAGTAAAGGTGTTTTCTGTATAACTCTCTTGGGGTTTAAAATATTCTTTTTACCAATAAATGGAGACTAGAATAAATATTTAAAATTTAGTAAGTTCTCTTGAAGTTCGAAGTATGCTAAACATAAACGGCACAAACAACAAATACTATATTTAAAATCAATATTCAATTCCACTCAGATTTAGCAATTCAAAACAATTAATATAATTTATTAAATAAAATTCTGTGGTAATTAGATAACTTAAGTTGATCGTAGAATAAAATTAGCAATGAATTTTAATAGCAATTAAAGGATTTACTTCTTATGAATTCTTGGAGGGAATTAATTCCCGGTACCAGTATAATAAATTGCCAACAAATAAATATAATTATGTGTTCAGAAAAATAAATGCAGCCATGCACACTCAGTCTATGAATTTTAGATTGCAAAGCCAAATCCTGCTAAGCTTTATACTACTAATAAAAATAATAAACGAATTTCAAAGTAATCGATACCATTCAATAGAAGATAATTTAATTTCACAAATTAAAACTTGATTTGAGGATTGAATACAGTAGATTAACTATTGGCTTCCTCAAAATATAATTTAAAGAGTATTTACTTGTAAATGTTGAATTAATTCTCAATATCTAATTTCATTTTCACAAATATTTCTAACGAAGCATGTTGATTCAGAGAGCATTAATAAACCTTATTGGCTCTTGAAGCCAGATAAATAAGTTGTAGATGAAATAATTCTAATAATTTTCCATTTGGATGGAGATGAACTTTTAAAATAGAAAACACCTAAAAGATGTGAGTTATCAAAAATCATTACAACTGAACTAAGACATACATGTACAAGTTCTTTTTGTAAACAAATTTATAAATTCATATTAATGAATAGTTAACGTTACACAATATTTAAAATAATTATTTTTTGCACTTTCGGGACTAAAACGCCAGTTTTAATCACTTGTTTCCGTGACTAAAGTGTCACTTTTAATCTCAAGGGAATAAAATTTTACTTTGTTCCCTAAGAAGATAAGGTAAATTTAATCACACTCGCCATATGGCAACAACAAGATTAATCAATCAAAATTAGATATTGCTGAAAGCATTTCTATAGCGCTTCGTAAATTAAATTCAACTAGAAATTTGCCGTGAAGCATACATTAATAAATCGAATGACCTGTCAATTTCAAAGTCATGCAATTTTACTTTCTTCGACCGTTTTGATTTCAAATTTTTCGAAAGTGCAAAAAATAATATATATATATACCTTGGGACTAAAAGTGATTTTTAATCCCTCGAGAGATTATTTCTCTCTCGGGATTAAAAAAAGCACTTTAGTCCCTTGGTATATAATATACTATTAATATAAAAAATGGACTTCATCATTACTATGATACTAATATGCAATTATTTAAATTATTCAGTCCTCGGTGGGTTATGAAATATTTCCGTTGAGTGCAGTTTAGACACATGCACGTTAACCAGAGCCAATACATAACCTGAAAATTATCTACAATGTCAACCAATTTTCTGGGAATAACTTTATTATTAAATTAAAATAGGAAATTTGTAACGTGGCTGGTCAACGTATCATGACTTATAACGGGGATGCTTGATCAGTGGTACAACTGCCTCGGATATAGCTCTTAAAGCCGGAGTGTGGGCCAGGACTGCTTTTGTATTTTGCCAAATTATGTATATATCCTTCTGGATACTCGGAATGGGATTTACCTAAAACTTACATTACTTATATACACAATAAAATTATTTACAAAGTTGCTTTCTAGTGTGAATCGGATAATTACATGCTTATCTGTTTCAAACAGTACTTTGCTTTGATTTTTATTTATCCTTGCATTTGCAACTATTTATATGTACAGCGGTTATATTACCTTTGTAATTTGATCATTTATTAATTGTTTGTATAATTATATATTCAGAAATAAGGCTTTGTAACAGAAAAGTTATTTATTGAACATAATAAATTAAGTTCTACAATGTTTCAATTTTATTATAGGTATTAACCAAATTAAGTTAGACCATAGCCGTTCTTTTTGTAATTACTGAACGTAGATGGCGTATTAATGCCCTTTCTCGTTATTATTTTTCGTCGATGTGATTGATTCACCACTCTAATCTACAAAATGGCGTTTACTTGTTGGTATCCAGTAATATTGTGTTTTAACGTTGTTACTTTCGAGAGTGAAATTTGGTTTATGTAATTATCGCTTGGTGTCAAATTATTTATAATTGACCTAGGTTTAATTAGCGGATCGTGGCCCAACATCCACCGATGGGTTTCTCTCAGTACGTGGCTGGAAAGGATCTAACCAGTGGGTGACCTTTTCACAGCTGTACGGATAGGATCCGAAGTGTATTCCACACCTCGTTAAGTGTTATGAATAATTTTTGACCCAACGAAAATTGTACTTTTGTTCATTAATTGAATTCAAAAATTAAAAACAAGCAAACAAACTTTATGATTTGTTTTTACATAAATGAGGTGAATCGCTTACAGAGCGTTCCGTTTCTCTTAATTTTGAAATGGCACGGCATGTATTTAAATGTACGGTTATTTTGAATCAAATTTGAAATATGAAACGTAATAAAAATATTTCGGTTTATGCGGTAATTTTAATATTTGCTTTACAAAAGATTAAAACACCTCTCAGTTGTGGGGTGATTTATCCCTTATAATTCTCGGCTTTAATATTTGTACTTTCATACGAGACTGTAAACGCTCTCTGAAGTTTGACTTTAAACGTGTGCTTTTATATTAAGTTGTTTTCTGTAATTTCAAGGAGAAACGACTTTTTAGTAGCTTAACTTGTTTAATTAACATATTCCACAATTAATTAATATACCATCGGATGCGCAATTTAATTCCCTCGAAGCAGTAATAACAATCATTAATGGGACTGCTTGTAATTCCTAATAATTAACAAAATAGATATACAGGTCTAATTGCATGAATTAACAAAAATAAAAGTTATGCATAATATAGCGGCTATCAATCTGAATTAATCCTTAACTAAATAAGTTATACCTTAATTAACATAAAATAATTAAATCAATTTAAATGATGTAAAAATTCCATTAATAACTGAAACTAACGTATGTTTATCTTATCTATCATAACCATACATGTTATTTATATACAAAGTTCAAACTCCTTCACCTACATAGGTAATGTTTTGTTTCCTAAGGTCAAAAATCTTGAACTGTTAGATTAATAATTCATACAAGAAATTTTATGATATTTATAATGCTATTAGTAATAAACGCAACGGTAATTAAAAGTAAATAAATAAACGTTTGCTAAAAGCTCGGTAATTATAAAAATACGGATTAAACGAAATATATACAGGATGTTTGATTTTAAATTAAAGAAACGGTTTTAAATAGTTTAAATAAATATTTTATGCAGCAAGTTTATCCTAATAATTCACCGTCTTAATTATTTACAAAAGGTAAACTTGAAGCAGTGGCGTAGGTTAATTACATATTTATTTACAATATTTACAATAAATGAACAACAAAATATGACAAATTCAAATTGTCAATTTGACAGATAATTATTACTGAGAATAAGATAATTTTTTTCATAGCCCATTGGGAACTGAAATTTAAATGATCGCATGTTATATGTTTCATAGGAAAACGAATAGTAAAACCAACGCTCTAGCAAATTGCGCCTTACCTTACAAAAATCTCATGTTATTTTTTCAACCAGGCATTGGATTGATATTAATGATGTTCAAGCGTTCACATGCCATCTAATGAAAATTATAAGACGTTAAACAAAGTTTTCTACAATTTTGCCAAGGTAAAGCAGTATCTAAGGTTGAAACATTGACCAAAACTTCTAAGTTTATAGTATGAAAATGAAAAGGTCAAGTTATTAATAAAGTTAGTAGATTTACCTCTAAGTGAACTAAAACAATAATCGTATATTACTAATAAGTTTTAAAGTGCATCCTTGTCAGAATTGCTTCGAAGTAACACTAATTCTTGTCCAATATTTTTTTATAACCTTCCGCGAATCCTAAGAGCGTGTTTAAAGCTATACATACATTAAAATTTCCAGAACCATCCACCATATTACCATTGCTGTTAGGAAACTAACCGGCATTTTGACGCTTCACATTGTCAGTGGAATTATGCGCCATTCAATGTTGATGTTATACCCGTTCGTGTTGTGGAATCAACTACTACGCCGTTCATTTCACTAAACAAGTAGGCGATGCCATTAATAATGAACTTTGCTTTGGGGGATGGAGTGTTATCATCTTTCAATAGTCGACCCTCTACATACAAAAAACTTTCCGAAGGCAGAGTACACATATCTTCTTGTATTGGTATGCGAATTTTATCGTTGTTTTGAAAACGAGTAGTATGTGGCTGATGAGTTTATTAACCAATTAACGATTGAATTATCAATTCGGACTGTGTTAGTAACGTTTAGTATATTATTAATTGTAATAACGTGAATCCAACTGAACGAACGAACTCTTTATTCTTTTGTGTTAACGGTTTGCTGGTTGAACTCTTTTTAACGATTTTGCATGAGGAATATGAATCTTTATAGCCAACACCATTGTGCAGAGCTTTCAAATGAAGTCCGATCGAGATCATTTCACCTGAAAAATTAATAGGATTTTCATTTTTATACTTTATACTTTAAGGATAATTTATAAAATGACGTTAACATTGATTGGTAGATAAGTCACATGGTTTGGTACTTCAATAATATTATAACCAGGTGGGACGTTCGGAAAAAATTGATATATTGTGTGCGCAGCGGCCCCGTTTTTATAATTTCCGGTTGTAATATTACAATCGATTAATATGGAATTTACATTTAAAATTTGAACGGGATATTCAGAAATATGAGTAATATTAGGTAACAACATTTCATGTTTAAAGCCTAACAGTTTAGCAATGGAATTATTAATCTTCCATTGAACTAGGAATGTATGTAGTTGTTTATATCTGAAACTTTGTAAGACCCCTCAGGTATAGAAATAAACTTGTTTTCAACTTTAAATTGATTATTCTTAGTCGTTATGTTTGGCATAGTATTGAAAGTTTCAAAATTTGTCAACGTATAGCATATTCCATATCCATATCTAACATTACAGGGGTTTCCTAGTGACTAAGTAATTCAATATCTACTTTGTTGTCCACATTTTCCATCGTTTTACCAAATACACTATTAAACATTAATTAAAAAACTTTATCTGATTTTTGTTGCCGCATTTCTTAGCCTGGTATTCAAATCAACGTATGACCGTAACCAAGGAGATTGTCTAAATGACATTTTATAAATTTTTACAATCGCAATCCTGACAAATACTTTTAAATTGCGATAATGTATCACATACTTTCCTTTGTTACATAAATTTGGAATTAATTTTTTACATCTTGTCTTGGCCGTTGGTGAAACCTCGATTCTAGAAAAAGGGTAGATCGTTATGTGCATCATGTAAGTGTTGTAGATATTCCAAATCAACTTCTAAAACGTAACCAAAATCGGAGTCATCAGCAATATCAAAAACGTTAAAATTTTCAATTTAATTTGGAGAGAGCCACTCAAAATAAGGGGGCAGAAGCTATTGACGCCTACTGTGGCCGCGCAAGTTGGTTGCGTCTAAGTACATGATTACAGAATGTGGCTTGGAGGGATCGTAATTTGGTACAAAATTATTATTCGCAACAGATTTCTTTCCTATACACATACATTGCGAATATCGTTTTTAAAGAAATTAAGCTCGTCTATATCTGCTAACAATCCTAACCTCACAGATGTGCTGCATAGCATTACATTCCAACTTAAGCCAGGTGCAGGAAAATAATGTTCCGGATCTAGAAAGTAATACATCATGTACGCTGATCTAAAATTTTAAAAAATATCAGCCAACAATAAAACATCGATTCTTAAGTAAATATCGGCGTAGTCACCCAAAGTTCTACACTTAAATACTTCCCATACATATATCTCGCGCTGATTATCGCATTGTGAAATTCCTATAGCTCCTAATTTATCATAAAATGCCGTACATGGCGCTAATGCATTTGCCTGTAATTTTTCCAGGTTATCAATATATGAGTATGGAAATACAAATTTTTTGTCTTGCCAATTGGAATTATAAAGCAGATCCAAAAAATTTCTGAAAGTTTACACACTGATCATCACTTAAATTTTTACCAAGTTTATCTAAAACTGAATTCATCAATCGAAAACTATTTAAAAACTGCAAGGGTAGGTATACCTTTTGTGGGTTACCTTTTCGATCTGTGACCGCATCCACTTGTATACGTTTACCGAATATTATATATTTTTCCTTGGTTTAAGCGATAAGATTTATCTTCTCTATTTAAAGCTAGCTGTTTAACGAAAAGATGTGAATCGTATCCTGTTAAATTGTGGAAAAATATGAGTATAAATGACGGCAATTTAAATTAGATAATGAATGAGCTGCCCCACGGTACGCAGCTGTAAGGTGGCAATGATCTCGTACTTTGACGTCGATACTTTGAAAATATCCATCACAAATTAAGAAGTAACAGCGCTTTCAAACTCTTTGATCTGGTCCGGAGTTAACTGGGCCATACCTACAAACTGCTTTAAGTATCTTTGATGAATGTTTACTGCATGGTGTTCTAATCTCTGTATAAATTCTACAGCCACATCTGACTCACGGTAAATTTCAAATCTTGATAGACCATTATCTAAAGAACATTATATGTGGCATGCAAAAGAATGAGGTTTGTGTTCGCAGGTTTTTATTGTAAATTTTCTAGACGAGTTCAGTTCAACCGTTGCAATTGGTTTCAAAATGCTTTCGAAATATGCGTAAACTACGAATTGTACATTCAACTGTTTATGATAATTTTCAAATTTAAGTATATTTCCAGGCACAGTCTTACCTAACTTATCAGTCATACGATCTTCTGTAGGATGTTTTGTATATACTCTATTACAATCAAATCTGTATAGTACAGATATATCGCAAGCAACCATCACAAAAATGGAAATCTGTTTTTTAACCTTATCCCGAAAAATTCTTAAACCAACAACAATGGATTCTACAGTCTCAGTCATGAAACGACAATAAATTCACATGAGTTGTTTTTTATTTTTGGAAAAGTTCAGAGGTACAATTATTTCCGATTATGCTTTACCATGTTCAAATATGCTTTTAATACCATACACATTTATGGAAATTTCATTTTGGCATTTAAATTTGGAAATATAACTAAGTTTAACCGGAAAATTAATACCATCAAAGTTAAAAATATCCCTAAAGTTCTCATATGAGGTCGCTCTGTTCGAAGAACCCTCCGGAACGCACACAGCCGATGCTAAAGTCCATTCAAAATAAAATTCGTCATTGTTCTAGATGTTTACTACAGCCTTCTTATTTTCAATCACTTTTGAGAGCGGAATATATGATGAGGCACGTAATAGGTTGAACCTACAAATATTTACTTCTAAGAATAGTATATTTATCATAGACCAATCTAAAATACAGAAAAAAATGTTTATATAATACAATATGATATCTACACCTCTGATTCCCGATCTTGAAATTCAGTCAACTTTCCATCTAGAATTGAACTAAAATCATCATATACATTTCTTACATCAATACGAACAGTAACAATTTCGTTTATGGTATTAAACGATTTAATATCGTCAGTATTTTGAGATTCCAAATGGTAATATCCAAATGCTTCAAAATTTACTTTAACTGTTAAAAATTTATCCACTTGATCTCGTATTAACTGCACAACTTTGTTTTGAATTCTATTCATAAATTCACTAAGATGTATTCGATGACCTTTAGCTGAAATTCTATAACTAGCAATACGGGATCCAAAAGCAGAATCTACAACCATTACATCATCTTCCTCCTATGTCAAAATTCTTCCTGCGGCAACTTTGTGGCGATTACTACGTAAATGGCCTAGATATAATCATTGTAGCACATATTCACGATAATCACCGTAATAAGTGCGTGCTACAAATCAATCGTTAGACTATAAACCAAAAAAGATCAAGTATGTTATCAAGTGTAGATGATTGACTTGGACTAGAATGGCTGGTTGTTTGTCTATCATCTGTACAAATGAGGATATTAAGCAATGTTTTAAAAAATTACTAAATTATCTCACCGCTGATCGACGGAAGATCCTGATTTCTACCACCACTTTCTCTATCGCCGATATCTACAAATATACTTTTACAATATTATTTATGACAGGTAACGTACCACTTTTAGAAGGTCGACTGGTTATGGAATTGATTGCTTCATGCGTATGCTACCATCTGTATATATTTATTAAAACAACATAAAACAATCTTATAATTTCCATACCACTCGCAGATGTTTGGGTCAGGGGTGAAGACATTTTCATACGTCTATGTAAAACAGCAATCCTTTGTCCTATAGAAATTCAATGTAATATACTGTACATAATTTATTAGCCAAACTTACCTGGTTTAGATGAAGAAGACTTCTTTCGATGTCTAAACAGACGTCAGATCTTGAAAATTGCCGCCCACAAACATCACACTGCAACATTTTAAAGTTTTCATATTAACTCTGAAAATGAACTGTTCAGCTAGTCATAAAACACGCTCGTATATGCAATCTTAAGCATACACTAAGATCTATTTGCGAAGCTTTCCTCTTTTTCGCTACAGCTCTTTGTTGCAGACAGGGACTACCATGAGAAGGTAGAGAGTAGGAAATATACTAGTGCTTTGCTTACATCCCTGAATGGAGAGGAAAAAGGTATAAGGGATACAAAGGTAGAACAAACTCGCCAACACTTACAAAAGATCCCTAAGTAAGGCATTCTGTCGATCTATTATTTGGAGCAACCTCATTTGCTTTTGTTGGCTGGCTACCAAAGACTTATTATGATTTACTATTGCTTCAGTCGCTGTGAACGAACCACTTCGTAGTTCTCTTTACTTCGTGTCTTCATCTCGAAGCAAACACGCTTGGTTCTTTTTGCCGAGATAAATTGTCGAACTTTGCCTATCCCTACTTCGAGTTCAACAATGAGGTCTTGCCTAGCATCCACTGTAACTGCTGGTGGTTGATTTTGTTGAGAAGATGATGAAGGTAAGGGAAAGGGATCGTTAAAGTCCTCGCAACTGATCTCTAACTTTAAGGAACCCGTTTCCACACCAACACTATCTCCATGTGGTAGGGATGAGTGTAGTTCTTCCTAAGAAATAACCCCACACGAACTTGATGAAATTGCGGCGGTTGCTTCATCAATCTCCTGCAGATTGTTATCCTCTAACAGATCAATTTGAGGTATAGAATCTGATCGATCGCCTGCTTTATTTCAGTTGATAAACTATTCTCCTCCTACATCATTGTCGCCAACTGGATTCGAAGACTGGCTAACCATATCGAAACCAGGAAGAAGCAATGGTGCCACTTCGATGCTGGTTGAATGATGACGGGAGTCCCTACATGATGAAGAGGCATTATTTATGTCAAAAAGAACCATTATCTTCCGGTTTAATACTATGAATATCAAGGATGCTTACTCGGTTCTTTTTCGGTATCACCAATACTTCCTCCTCCTCATATGAGGTAATTATTGGTAAAGATTCCAAAGGCCGATGTGCATTGCAAAAAATTCTGGCACTACATGTCTGCTTCGATTCAGGTTTACGCATATACATATTTCGCTTGTGAGACACCTTCTTCTTTAAAGACAAACTTGTCTCCCTGGTAGCACCACATTCATTACTAACACTATCATGAGCACTATTAATCGGGGAGATTGTTAGTTTAGAAATGATGTTTAAGTCCCCAGACATTATATATAACCATAATTAACATCAATGTCAGCATATTACAAACTGTAACATTATTGATCAATGTTCAAGGACAGATTTGAGATCGAAGTCCAAGGAAAAGTGTGAGATCGAAGTCCAAGGACAGTTGTAAAATTAAAGTCCAAGGACAAATCAAACCCAAGGTTACGGTAAAATCCCTGACTTACATTTAAGTCATTGAACTAACCTTGGCCCAATTGTGGAGGGAGACCATTGATCCCACCCTAAAATTCGTGTAAATAGTGACAACTATAAAAATATGTTCGCTTACATCTTATAAATGTGTCTCATAGTAGCTATATATCCAGTATCACATACCTATTCTAATTTTGAAAAGTAATTATTATCTTTCATAAATTGGAAGAATATAATACCGCCTATTGATTTAGCACAAGCAGGTTTCTATTACTATCAAAAAGAAGATAAAGTGACTTGTTTTTATTGTGGTATCGCATTATATAACTGGGGTAAAGATGGTAAACCAACGACGGAGTACATCAAGTATTTGAAGCAAAATGTATCGATCTGTAATAAAATACAACGTTGTAGTTTGCTGCACCGATGTAGATGGCATAGTAATTCCTAATTGTGGAATTCAGTATTTCGATCTGTGTATGGAGTGTTTCCTGCATTTAAGAAGCATCTATAAAAATTTCCATTGCACTATCCGCCCTAGGCATTCTCTACTCATTGAAACCTGCCACATATGCAACCAATGCATACAGTACCAATATCAGAGCGATGGGCGTGAACTTGGTAAGTAAATGTTTCTATTGTTATATTGTGTTTAATTTCTCATAAATTATAGCACCCAACAATAACGACATGTTATTATAACCTTTGGCGAATAGTATCTTAGGTAATTAATAGTTTAATGTTAGATGCTGCTACAAAATGTATTAAATAGTGAATAAAAAACATTAGGTAATACAGAAGAATATCATCAATACAGATTACTTATGAGAACTCTAAATTAAACGTAATATAACTATCTATGCTTTATTAAACTATTATTAAACAGTTTAAAGGACATCAGTAAACACAGATTACTTATGAGTAGGGGGCGGAATATATGCAAAGTGCATATATATGCACTTTTTGCATATTTTGTAAATTTTATAATGAAATGCATATTTTTCACAAATTATTATTTTA
>JAHWXV010637192.1:0-13771 GCA_024586415.1 Phrixothrix hirtus
TACTTGTTCACTATATTAAATAAATAAAATTATAAGACCTTTTTTTTAAAAATTATTTACCTCGCGCGGAATTGTCGCACGCGAGGAATTGTGCCGTGCGAGAAATCGTCCGCGACGAATTGTCGCGCGCAAAACTGTCGGCGAGGAATTTTCGTAGAACCGTATTGTTTGATCTAAATTTTACAAATTCACCCAGATCTCCCTCTCAAGTATTCTTCTTAGAATTCTATACATTTTGCCACTTCCTTGGTAACTTTGCAATATCCCTTTTATAAAAAGCTTTTGATTGCGTGTAAAATCAGTTTCACACAAAATTCTCCAGTTCACTATTGTGCATTGCCGAAAAAAGTATTTTTCTTGCTACACAATTATGTGCCATTAAGATTAAAAGTCCAGATTAATTTTGATATACCCTCGTTTATTATTTGTATAATAATTTTAATAACACAATGTTGTCACCGTTAAAGAACCGAATATTAATCGACGAACAAAGAATTCAATTATATTTCATTATACAGTCCGCTTTTTGCAAATCAATCACACTGTATATATTAAAAAAAAACTGATTTTAAAATTCTCGCGAATCTAATGAACAACTGTAAAATTAATTAGTCGAAAAACAGTTGTATTATACATTAATTTAATTAACTTTTACATACATGGTGTTACACTTCATCAATAGCTGCTCCCAATTAAATCAAAGCAAGAATACCGTAGTAATTTAAGCGTATGATAAAATCTAAAGTGTTTAAGAATACCAAGAGGCAGGCCTTTTAAAAGAGAAATGATATGGTCATAAAAAGCTTTATTGATGCTAATGAATTCACATTTTAAATGCACAAAGCATTTTTAGCAACGACTAACTAGACCACCGATTCTGGAATTTAATTCTCCTTGTAATAAACTACTTTTTTGCTTCTTTAAAATTCTATTCCATGGTGCTTAACAATATAGACAATTATAGGTTATTATTTGATGTTCGCAAATTGGAATTCTTTTAGTAGTATGATTAGAATAGTTAAGTTTTACAAAAACACAAAGCTTTCGTCAGTTTATTTTTAATATGTACAAAAGAACTATGGAGTTTAAAAAATTGCTTTGTCATTGAATTAGATCGTTTATTTAAACATGCTAAAATTATGAATAATTGATTTAGATTAATAGGTTTTTTATATTTTTTAGGGTATTAACACATTTACATTCTATACTGTAATTCTAAAACATTTCTATAAGGGGATGTAATAATTAAGTACAGATATTCAGTTTAAACAATGCTCTTTAATACACACTCAAATATTTCAATTTTTAACAATTAGTATATTAGTGTTTTGACCAAAATATGAGTCATACGAAACACAATGACAACTAAAGCAAACGCGAAGATTTGTTTACGAACTAATAATTCCAGGATTTGGCAAGTCTCTATTTAGATAGGACTTCGTTAAGGTCCTTATTTCTATTTATATTTTTAATTTGGTAATGTATTTTACAAATGAGCGTATTTAATTCAAAACATCCTATATATTTACTTATGTACAACAAAAATTAATTTAAAAATTAAATTTACACATTTTTTTTATGGAATAAATCAAGCTGAACAACGAAATCTTATAATTATTTTTAACCTATTTTAATAAATAAATTAATATTTTAAAAGTTATTTCTACATTTTTAGGAATTATTATAAATTCCAAATTCGTTTTATAATTTTAACTAGTATTAGTATTATTCCAGGAACTTCATGTGTCAATATTACTTGTGGTTAAAACAACCGGATGCCCCTGATAATGGAAACTGAGGCGGAAACGAAAAAACATCGAAAATTTGTGGAATGCGAATTCGAATTTAATTCCTTTGGCGGGAACAGTCTTTAGACTAAAAATTGCATTATTTAGCGGGAATTTATTAACTACGTGATACTGAAAACAAAGAATATTTTCTTATGCAATAATTATAATGAAAAGTTTAATTTATTCATATTTTGTAGCTGTATTATTAATTTTAACGCAGTGATAGATCAAATTTTGTTCAAAGAATCTACAAGTGTGTAGTCCTACTGACCTTTGTTGAAGGGATTGTCAATAGCGTTTTAAGTTATTCTTCGCTTCCGGTATTATAATCAAATTTCCGGATACAAAACATTGACTAATGCGATCAAAGTTTTCAAAAAATCGCAAATAAGTGTTTTCTATCTTTTTAAAATCCGGATTACTCATTTTTAAAGCATTTGTAATTGATCTCTGTTGGGAACTATCAAACGAGGGATCGTTCCTCAAGTAAACTTATTGTTTTGAATTATAACATAAAATTTAATGTCATCACATCTAAGTAATTAGTGTTTATAAAGTATTTATTAAAACTACTGACTACCGAATTACGCTTCCGTGCTTTAATATAATATTACGGAGATTGGTTTTATTGTTTGTTACTTACACCAATTATTTCGCACATTTGATACATTATTTTTCATTTAGTGTGTCTTAATTGTTTTAAGTCCAATTCTTTACGTTAAAATGCATTTTATAAATTGCAAGCTTGATTTGAACTATTGTACCTTTTACTTATTACAACTGTTTACCAACAATATTTTATTGAATTAGATATGTAGCTATATTTAGTAGTACGTCTAGATAGAACACAGGTAGACTTAATTCATTGCTGTCAGCAATTAACACTAAAAACGGGGAACATAAACATATTTAAGGAGCGTAGAACCTTTTAGAGAGAGGACTTATGAGGATCATTTTATTTTTAAAGTAATATTTTTTTGTTATCATTTTAAAAGTAACGAACATACGTAATTTAACTAATATAATTAGCATAAGAAAATATATCAATTAAATAAAAATAAACTAGCTGTATTTTCTTAGAAATAGTTGTTGTTGGAATTTACACATTTAAACAAGTTAATACTCATAACGTGCCGGCACAGAAACTATGTCCTAAATCCAAGGAAAGCGGACAGCGGCGATCTTAAAAATATTTCAAATGTCGCGTTCATATTATCCAACAAAAAAATCTCAAGTTCAGGGAATCCAAATGTGTAAACTGTAACGTATTTCAAATAAAAGTGCAACAAACACCAGTTCAAAAATAGGTAAAAGTGATTGGTTAAACTAACCGAGAGAAGAAGTTATCATGTTAACTTAAGAAGACTCCAACATTTTTAAATTTAGCGTTCTCGATTAGTTCTCAGTATCAAGAGGTAGTGGTTGTAAGAGCTTCACACGAGTTCCAACAATGAACCAACTATAAGCTATGATGAACGTTCTCTTGCAAGTGAAAAAAAATTTCTCTCGATCGTAACCGTGGAGAAGAATATTTCTACACAAGAATCGACATAGAAGAGACAAAATAATTCCAAATCTCGATAGTTTCCAATATTCTACTACAAACAATTTGCTACGAACACTTTTCACGTAAGTGAAGTATTAAAAATTTAATTACCATAACAAGAGAATTACGGTTAATAACCTAATTTTCGCTTAAAATTGATATGGCTAATTAATTCAACAATTGTTTAATATTTATAAACGGTTTCGCGGTGTAACGTTACAATAAAATTGTAACAAGAGTAAATTACCTTTATTCATTATATTCGTGTAGTGACATCTAGTCGACTAAAATTAGAAGTTAGTATAATACAAACATTCAAGAACGCGGAGAAAACTTATATTACAATTTTTCTTTATGTTCTTGAATATTTCTATTACTTTAAAACACTTTGTAATTTATGTACTTTTAAAATATTTTAATTGTTTTTAAATACATTGTTTATCGTTTACATAGTTTAATCTAATCTTTAGTTTGGCTCACAATATTAACCGAAGCTTAACGTATACACCACCCCAAAAGCCTTAAGCAACCCAATATACAGCGCCCTAGTTTGCATTAGAAGGCGGAACTTTGTTATGATTTCTTTTCAGCCATAATAGATTATTAGCAAATCGCCACCGATAGACTTAACTTTAACAGATATTTATAAAGCATATTGTGTTGAAGGCTTTGTCCATTTAATTTTTTTTTGGGTCGGTGTACAAAGGATACCGTTACGGCAAACAAATAATTCTTAAAGTCATTGTGACAGGCAGGCAAAATTTGTAACTAATAACCGCTTAAATAAAATTTAAAATATTTTGTTATTCCGGTGACTTATAGTTCCATGCAAACCTCGATTAAAACATAATTATTTTATTATAGAAGTATACCGAGAACATAACTAAAAGCACGCTTTTAAACCATGATGGTTGATTTTGTGTCAATCACATGTTAAAAAGGTTATCGCCAAAAAGCATGCGATTTATTTAGTTACATTTCTAGACGTCACGGCCACTAGATTAATAAATCTGCCTAGGATAGAAGGAAAAGGCTTAAAACACGAATAGTCACCAGCCAACTCTTCATACTTTTTTCACTATTTCGGAAGTTGCAAAATTGTTGCTAGAATACGTTTAACATAAGAAGTACTGCGTAGTTTTTATGTGAAATGGACTCAAATAGTTTATTTAGGGCCTTAGTCAGAAAAAAACCGTCGACGTCATAGTTTTTCTCTAAATTGTGGAATAAAGAAGCCATATCGAAACTTTATGTTGGATAATCTAACTCGTGTAATCATAATTTTTGCATTACAGATCGAATAGATTGAGTATTGTGCACTTTTGCAATCATAAAGAATCAGAATGCCTTTTTACGACAAATTTGGACACACCCCATAAGTATTTTTCATATGGTTAAAAGTTATTTCGCAATTTTATTCAATTGTGGCAGATAACGAGGAGTTGCATATACTGCAGTTTCTATAGTATATAAGTAGACGTGGTGTGGATGTCAGTTTAATAAAATCATAGAAGTGTTACCATGAAAGTATCAAAACTGCATACAAGACATGTTTTGCTTTACAAGCATGGAGTAACGATGAAAACACTGTGAAGTCCTTGATTCAAACACTATAAGCATCAATGAAGCATTTTCGATATGAGAACTGCAGTCTTGAAGCCAGGATGTCGACAAAAGTTCGACGGTGATCTCTTAGCAGCAAAAACCGATTATAATGGTTGAAAAATTAACTGAAGAAATCAGCTCGATCCATTCAACTCTCCATTGCTCTCCAAAAATGTAATAAGATCTCTAAAATAACACACGAATTGTTAGAGCTCGCTCTAAGACAACACAAACATGGGATTTGTGCATTTCACAACTCTGTAGATTGGAAAAAGGAACCATCTCTTAATTGAATTTTTAGGAGTAATGCGATATAATAGCCCCAACGAGAAATCAGCTGTTCAATCAAAGCGAGAATTTCATCTAAAAAACATCATACTGTCTGTTTGATGGGATATGGATGGAATTATTATCCCTTTCGAGCTGCTACCTGCCAACAAAACCAATGCAAGCCATTGAAGATAAACGATCGGCATTGTTCAGAAAAAAATATGTTGCACTTCCTCGACAACGACACATTCCCTACATCACGAGAAACGTTCCAAACACTAACAGTTTGAATAAGAAGTTAAGACACATTCTGCTTATTCCCCTAATCTGGCTCCGCCAGACCATCGCCTTTTTCGCAGTTTGCAAAACTGTCTCTACAGAAAACGGATGAATATACAAGATAAAGTCTAAAGGAAGGTTTACTTATTTTTAGTTCAAAACCCAAAGACTTTACCGCCAGAGAATTGCAAAATTGAGATTACAATAGAAAGAAGTTGTAACTGACGAAAATATATTTTGGACCAAAATAAAAATTTTCATTTTTCATTTTTAAAATAAATAAAAATTTTCAATTTTTATTTATTTTAAAAATGTCTCTAAAAGCCGCATTAATTGTGGGATGGCCCAATAGTAACTCAATCCGATAAAATAAGCATTGGCAATAATTGTCTTTCTGCAATCGGTTAAAAGAAATTCCTGACGGTCCCAAAAAACTGTTGTCATAAGCTTACTTGCAGATTGTGTGACAATTTTTGAAGGCGGCGAACCCCACTTCCAAATGATCTCAGAATCAAAATAATGGATCCAGGTATGTCTATAATTATTTTTCACAAAGTCTGGACCTTTTTTTTAGTAAATCTAAATTCCTTGAAGAAATCTCTCGAAGACATTTCAGGAATCAGTAGTCTTGGAAACCACTTGACGGGCACCTTCTCATTCCTAGATTTTCGTGAAAAATGTGTAAAATACCCGGTTAAAATATTTTTGACGCTACTGCGATTCTTTTACCTACAAACATCGATATTCAACAATCATCGACTTACCTTTCCAGACATTTCATGATTCGTTACAATTTTCGGCTATCCTGCTTTTGAATCATTTTCTGCTGATTGACACCCATAATGGAATCGCTTTAACCAGTATTTTATTTCAAACAAGCTTGGTTTATGTCAACATCATTTTATGCAGAAGTGTCAGATTATGGGGTCCTCCAAAGTTAAGAATTTTATTATACTTCGTTGTTCAATGTTCACTAAACTTATTTTGAATGACAAACTAATACACAAAAATGCAATGATTTGTCATAAATGGATGAAATTTTGCACAATAACTATTAAAACATAGTTTATTGTAGCATCATGTTTGGTTGAAACGCCAATTATAATTACCTATTAATGTTTATGATGCACGTTACTTCTTTATGAAATATTTACCTTTCAAGAAACGCGTATTGTCATCCAACTCATAAAATTTATAAGAAATAAAAATATTTACAGTAATTGTAATTTCGGGGACCGCGTTAGAAAAAAGCTACCAACTCCCCAGCGGGATAACCATTTGGAAGCTCTGTTAATTGTAAAACGATCCTTGAGTAAATATTTTGTGTCATGTGAGTTGTTAATTAAAAAAAAGGAAAATAGCTTACCCAATAAATTGAAACAGCTAACTGAAATTTAAATCTTTGTAAGTTTTATTCCTTCGTTCTCGGCGACTTCAATATTATCTTTTAGTGTCGATCAACAAGAATTCAGTTATGTCAGAGTTCTATACTTTAGTTTTAGATTTTAGCTTTAGAAAGTCATATTCCAAATATACAAATGTTGTAAATGCCTAAGCGAACTATTGCGAATGAATTCCTATTTTACGATTTATCTAACTTAATTTTGCAAGATCATCCCTAACAAAGTTTTCTGATTTAACTTTATCAATTTCTTTGGGCTTAAAACATTTCTGATTTCTGATTAGCAACCCACCCTTTCTCGAAAACTAGCTGGGGGTACCCGTCACCTTATATTAATTTAGATCTTAAATCATGGAATTCTTCATCATGATGAAAATTTATGAACTTTTGCCACAAAATTAATAATTGAAATTACAATACCTAATAAAAGGAAATGGCGTAATAATTTGAAGATTAACGTGGTCGAAGTAGGCATGGGGTTTTCAAATATCAAATAATACAGAAAGAAGTTTGCTTATGACAATGAAGTGATGAATGCCGTCAATAAGTAAATCCTTGTAGCGCTATTGGCGTGTTGTATGACAGAAGTCAGTTAGAACAAATAGACAAACATTACACAATTAATTCCCCAATACATATCCGCTTTGTCCAAAAAAACATAATTTTGATCTATGGTCTATATTGTAAAACTAGACTAATGTATACAATAAATTTGTAATCTACAAATAAAGAAAAGACTTACCATAACGTAATGCCTCTGAATTTCTATTTTTTCGCTGGCTAATTTTTCACATTCCAATTTTAAACTGTAAACAAAAATATTAATTAGTTAAAACAGTTTTGTCCAATTTTAACACTAATTTTTAGTAATAAAAACTTAATTTTGCGAGGGTTATCCTTAAAAAAAAGGTATCCAACGCGCTGCAGGTGTCGACATCATTGTTATGCAAAAGCTAGCAGCGTTGCTGTATTCACTGGTTTCCCTACTCTCAACCGGTACTGTACTCACACTGCTCGGACGTACAGTCCGACAGTCCGCAGCCTGTACTCGCATCATTCGCTAAGTGTTAAATTCAATCCGTCATCAGATTTTTAAACGCAAAGGGCACTGCGATCATTGAAATCCATCGTCAATTGAGTGAAGTTTATGGTGAAAAGTGCTCGCTCTCACGTCGCCAAGCTCACGACTGATTTCATTGCGAAATTCGGATGGGCCGTCATCGACCCCTCCAATATTCCGTATCACGCACCGAGTGATTATCATTTGTTTCCCGAGTTAAAACTCATTTGGCCGGCACATATTACAACGATGCGAGATCAAATTGTTCCTACGCAACAAGGCGGTAGAATGAATGGTATAACGAAGATATTAAAAAGCTGCCCCACCGTTTGCAGAAGCTCTTGAATTGTCAAGGCGATTATGTTGAAAAATAGTTTATAGATCAACCTTCTAATGCTGTATTTGTTTATGAAAATAAACGCTGTTTACTGTGCGAAAAAAGTTTGGAGACCTTTTTTATCGACAACCCTCGTATATAGCATTAAATAAATAAACAGGTGACTCGATGACTTGAATTATTTAATTGTATTTGTGAATTTTGTTTATGAAATATTCAATATCTTTGTTTTTATTAAATTACATTAACCTGGAAATTGAACTTGTATGTATTTAATTTTAACAAAACCTCAAAAATTAATAAAATAAATCTATTTTGGCGAGATTTAATTCAGACAGGGAGTGTCTTGTGGTAGACCGATCAGAAAGCCTAAGTCAGCCAAAAATAAGTAATAAGCATAATTATATAACTACAATCGGCAATGAATCGCTTTCTAATTCGATTTTGGAAGTCCTAGCATGACAGCAGAATAATATAAAACACGAACATCTTTTACTTATGGTAAATGTCTCCTAACAAAAATTAGCGACCATAGTAGAGTGGTTATAACAAAAGAGCTTGAGCTACAAAATAATTGCTCCTTATATCAGTTATCCACATTATAAGAGATAATTTGTATCTACTTTAAATTTAATTGTAAATTATCGACCTTACATAAAAAAACCTTATTATTTACGCTCATTAAATAAAATTTTAAACACGAAATTCAATTAAACTTTAATTTAAGAACATAATTTAGAAATTTAAATAAAAGGTGACTATGTAAATTATGTTTATGAATCATTAAAATTATTAAAATGTAAATTTACAATTATTTTGGAGATATCGGTCAACAGCAACAAATGTATACTCATAAACAATGAGTTTTTCAAAATTTTATTTTAACTTTTTTTTCTAAATGTATTAGCGGTAGAGAATAAACATTTTAAGTTTCTGAAAGCAGTTAAAAGAAACCCGGTATATTACACAATTGTCATTATTAATCTGCTTTGCGCTCTGTTCTATTCTTATTTCAAACGAAGCAACTACTTCGTATGTCTCACTTAACATTGCAATCTGTTGTTACAATGGTGCTTTTAACATGAAAGCTTTTCATTAACACAAGCATTTCTTGGCGTTTTGTATTAATTAGAAGTTTACAGTTTGATGGCGATAAACTGTCCAATTTTTGGAAAACTTTTTTAATGTTTCTTCTTATTCGCGAATTATTTTTTTTTGTGCGTGATAAAATTGATTGCAAAGCTTCTGTCGCTAATTATTTGTTCTTTAAATAACCAAGTTGAATATTATTTTACGTATTGTATAATTAATGAGAAAGTGTCTACTTATAAATAACACACTAGTTTTACATAATTGATGTGATAATTGACTCGTTTTCACCGTCAGATACAAGTCACCTGACAAAACTCTAAATTATGAATATTTAAACATTACATCGTCCCATTAAACTAGTTAATATGAATTATAGTACAACCCGTTAAAAATATTAATACCTCTACATAACTATTTTAATTAAGTTGCCTGTAGCCAAACTACTTGAATTGCAAATGGTAATTTAATTGCGCGTATAATAAATATTAATAAAATTGCATAAAAAACTTACTTATGATATTGAGCTTGAAGAAAGTTAAATTCTTCTTTAATTCTATCACAAGATTCGCCCACTGTAAATTTGAAAGGTTGTCCAGGCTGTGGGGGTCCCTGAAATAGACAAATAGATATTTATTGAGAGTCAAAAATAATATTTGCATCTACTTAAATAAAATTAATAAACACTTAGTATGATGTATGTGCTACTCTATAAATAATTATCTCAACCGATTATATGGAAGTGATAATTAAGTGACAATGAAGTGTCTTAAGAACCTGGGGGCAAATGTAGCGCTATTTTTCATCAGTAAATGACATTTCTTATGTTTATATCTCTACAAATCTATATCCTGCCAAATTAGAAATGCTGAAAAAACCTTGAATGCTTCATGCAAGTCGAGTACGCTCTTTAGGTTTATTGCTGACTTTGACATAATGTGGTTTTTGTTCCCCGAACTGTTCCGTTCCATTAGTCGTCAACGGTGTGTGGTCCAAACATTTACAACGGTTTCAATATGCTTTTCCTCAGATAACGTTTGTTTGTTGCACATTATCTATAACTCATTTATAGAAAACTTGACCATTTAAAATCATAAAATATAGGAAAACTAGTTATGAATGAAATATAAGATTTCACGCTGAAGGTCAACAAAGATGTTACAAATTTAAAACTATTCAATACTTATGGAAAACATGCTCTGTTCGGTCACCGAAGTTTATTTATTTTGTTATCACGTACAAGAAATTCCAATTTGTGATTGTATAATCTAATATTAATTACGAGTGTCACGTTTGTGCTTCTTAGCGTGAAATCAAAATTGAAATATACTGAATAAAAGTTGCTTTTAAAATGTGCAAAACATTGTAAAAATTAAACAGTTTTACCAAGGGCAACTTCAACGCTAACATTCATTCACTTTGGTTTCAATCTTTTATTACTTATAAATTTGCTGTTTAAGCTTTGTCACTAAAAGACTGCTGAAATACAGAGGACGGCAACTGAGCTATGTGGGGTGGTAAAAATTATGCTGTTTACTACAATCAAGAAAGAAGGTCATTGAAAAAAGTATCCAACACAGAGTAATAACATTATTTCTTAAATCTCTTCCCTACAAGAACATCATATTGAATCAATTTGGCATTACATGTTGCTTACACAAATTGATATCTAGTTTCATTACATTACTAATCCCTCGCTACGATGTTTTCACTGTTGCAGTTTGATGCGTTCTTAAATTAGTACTTCAACTTAACTTATAGGTTGCAAATAAAAGATGTGCAATCGTAAAACAAATATCCAGTTAACACAAAAAATATTAGCTTCGGTTCACACAACAAATGGTACATTAAAGACTTGCTTTGTAACTGCGATCTATAGCTACAACAGTTACTATTTTACTTATGTAATGCTAAAATAAACATACTTAGATTAGGTGATGCGCACAAGAATGAAGGATTTTCTAGTAAATACTGATTCATATAATGGATCCTTAGGCTTAAAGTGACATTTCAAATCAAGCATGGTATTAAAACAGGATAGTTATATTCACAAATGCGAAATTCTTAATACCCGCTATAAAAGTGGTGACATTTAGGTCTAAATGAATTGATTAGATGACTGGACTCGGATTGATATACAAAATGGATTCTACATTAATTTATACAGATGTACTGGAGATAACTAGTACAAAAACTACAAAAATTCGTGGAATGATGTGAGCCAAAATATAGCTTTACACATGGTCCACACCCAATGGTTTACTTAAATCTCCATTTTCAATACAGGATAACCCGTAAAATTACACTAACACGCATGCATAAATATACCAACAAAGCACTAGAACATTCTGCGCTATTTCAGGAGGTTGTTTAAAACAATATTTTGTCTCAGTTTTATTTTGCCGTAAGCACTATGCCGACAATCGACTTGGCCTAGCTTGATCGAGAACACGCGTATTTTACAGACGACTTGAATATATTAAATCTGAATTAACATTTGAACTACCTGAATTTACAATAATTAATAATTAATAAAATACTATCACAAGCCTTAAAGTATTATTGATAGATGACACTTGAATTTCCTATTCAATAAAATAGATATATTTTTAATTCTAAAGTAAATAAACAATAGCTGTATGAATCTGTCAAATTTTTAGTTAAAAAACGAGGCGCTTTTGCTTCAACTGATATAGTACGGTTGACTATTATATCGCCCCTTGCTAGCAGAACTTTCTAAGTCTATGAACTATGGTCATATAAATAGTTCACTCTCAAGGGACGATATATTATAACAAGCATCATCAGAGTTATATAAAATTTAATTTTAAAATTTAAAATCAATATACAATAGAATATTGCCCAGCTGGTCCAAAATTATTAATTAATATTTTACAAATTAATGCTGGAAAAGAAAGAAGCACCGCAGTTTTACAAAATAGTTTTTGGCCCTCGGAGCTGAATTTTAATAGGTTACAACTTTGCTAAATAATTTATTATTGCGATATACTTGATGTCAAAATAAGATTTTCACACATTTCTCGCCCAGTGCTCAAAAAGCAACGTGCAGAAGCTATTGATATTTCGGAATATTGTGATAGGTTTGAATTAATAAACTTCTTTTCACTTTTTCGATATCAGCACTATTATATTTTGGTGGCGCGGCATCACGCACCCCACCACAAAAGCACTGCAATTAATAGCAAACCTCATTTTTGTGATACAATACCATGCAAGAATGTGTGATTTCCTCTCATACCATCAGTACACATATACCTGTATTAAAATAAATGACACGGCTTGTCGATAGATCGAAAAGGACCGCGTTTTTTCCCGTGACTCAGTTAATTTCTGCAGGAAGCAGCAACCGATATTTCAGTTCTAAGAAACCTTCTAAAATGTTCTGCTTTATGCAATCTTCAACAAATTTCTTAGTATTTCTAATTTTGTTACAGTATCAAAAAGTACCAAATATGTTACTAGCGGCAAAAATAGTCTACATTTGCGAAATATCGCCTTGCATTTGCGACCATTTATTACGCTTTGCATTTTTTAATTGGAAACTTTATCACTCAAGCAGTTACTTAAAAATATTTTGGGAAGTAGGTTAGAAAAGCAAGGAATTACTTTTGGAAGCAATAGTCCAACGAATATTTATACCAATGAACGAAGTGAACTTCAACAAACAACTGTACAATAAACATTGAAAACAACAACAGATTACAGACGACAGTCAATCGTGTCATTCGGCGGTTCAGTGACATGGATTCAAAAATTACGTGTGTATGTGTATTACCAGTTGAATAAATAGAAAGTTATTGACATATTAATAATAGATAGTATTGAATATATGCATAGAGACAACTTGTCTGGAAATGTATGTGGGTTATCTTGTGTTAACAAAGTAAGACATTTTTCAACATATTTCAACTTTATTATGCATATGTACAAGAATGGCATAATAATAGGTTTAAAATTTCATTAAAAATCCAAAAAATATACAGGGTGTTTCAGATAATATGAAATTCCTTTTAAGGGATGAAAACAGGCCCTATAGACGCTTCAATAAGCGTAAAATTAAAAGCAATACGAATACTAAAAATTCCTTTTTTTTTTAATAATGACGAGTCGACTATGCACATGCATTCAAATATACAAATATTATCGAGTAAGTGTTTTTTACTAAATAAACATTTCCGTAGTAGAGCAGAATTGTACGTGTTTATTTTAACTTTCGAAACAGTCGCATAAAAACAAGACTGTAAAATGATACACCTTTTTAAATGTCAATGGCCGATATCTTGATAAACGAAATTATGCCAATTATCGTCAGTTACTAGATGCGTTTCGCTGTCTAACCAGTGTTTTAATAATAAAAACTAAATCGAAAATT
>JAHWXV010637245.1:0-19196 GCA_024586415.1 Phrixothrix hirtus
AATAATAATTTGTGAAAAATATGCATTTCATTATAAAATTTATAAAATATGCAAAAAATGCATATATATGCACTTTGCATATATTCCGCCCCCTACTTATCAGTAACTGCTGACCTGAATCAAGACGAAAAAGTTAAATTGTATTATATATTATGTAATGAGAGGTTTTATTAGATAAATGTAATGAAAACTCCAATTTATTCAGCAATATTTTATTTGTAGATGAGTCCTCTTTTTATTTACATGGATATAATTGTTAAAGCGGTTACAACTAATTTATAATATAAATAGTTTTAAATTGCAATAGATAAAAATGACGCAGCATAAACGCTAGGTCTGAAATTTTGCAGAAACTGTTGACGTCAAGTATCTAAGTTAAAACCATTTGGTAATTGTTGTTGTGGACTAGCAATATACACATTTCTATGCAGCGGTAATTGCTTTTCATACTGTATAATTATCCTAAGCGAATATTAAATTTTCAATTTAAAAGGAAATAGACATTTTTTAAGACTTGTTACATCAATTTCATTAAGCCCATTTTAAGTGAAGCGTTTCGCAATTTCTATAGAAAAAATAATGGTAAATCAAGTAAAACTTAAAGAAAATGTATATCTAAGAAATAATAGTGTAAAATACAATCAAACTATTTAAAATTGTAACCTTATATTTATATTGAAGGGAATTGCAGATATTCTACACCATTTTATGAATTTCTTCATAGATAAAAATTTTTATATTTAGTTTAAATACTCTATTAAAAGAATATTTCATAAATAAAATCAATAAAAGATAACTTATACGAAGACAGGTTCATAGATTAAATAGCAACATTTATATTTGACATGTGCAAATAGATCACCTAATATAATTTACATGTACTACATAGCACATATTTATGCATCTATAAATATTTACATTAACGATTTAATTAATCGTTACTACAAAGTGAATGTTTAATTTATTTGTATTGAATAACCATAAACCATGATAATACAATTTTATGACTATTTCTCGGTCATAATAATTTTATATACGACACCAATAATAAATTATTATATTTTGTTGTAAAACGGAGTATAGTAATTATATATTTATCGGTATAATATTCACATAAATTTATGTTAGGTACGCAAATTAGAATTAAATGTAAAAGCTAAGATAATATAGAATCAGAAGTATTCTTAACAAAGTACAAATAAAATGCACTTCGCCCATTTAATACGTAACTAACTTTATTCATAGCTTTTTACATTTTTAAAATATAGTAGTATTTATACTATAAAGAGAAAAATTAATTCATGTTACATACAACTTAAAGAAGAAGAAATTTAATAAATAATAAATAGTTTACGTGGACCAGAACATTATAATTAGTAAAGATATAAAACCGCAGTTTCTTCTTCTTGTAATTATTTAATAATATTTTGATCAAAATCGCAAACATATAAACTTATATAATAGTAAAGCTGTTTATATAAGTCTTCTGTTATTAAATTTCATATTTTGTTCTATAGTAACTTGGAGAAATTAGTCAACTGACGCATATTCAGTAAAAGAATCCCACACTGCAAACTGTTTTATTGAATGAAGAGCATATTTCCATAGTTCAAGTTTAAAAATTCATAACTTTTTTAATTTTTATCCAATTAAACTAAAATTTAGAAATTTTATTTAAAATATAATTATCTAGTGCACTAGTGTCGGAAATTTGAAACACTTAAAAATTTACTCTTAAAATAAAGCTATCGGATAATCAAATACTGGTGTACTACATAACAGTTTCGTAAGTTCATGCCCAAAATTTTGGCCAAAAATATTTATTAATAAACAAGATATGAATTTGTTCAATTCAAAAAGTAAGTTACAATCTAGTAGCGCTATCAATATCAGTAGTGCTTTGTAGTACTAAATCCACTATAACTATTTACGCCGACATTTTGACGATGTGAAATTGCAGTTATAAGAAGTGCACAGAATGCTTACATAGAAATTTAGTATTGATATAAAATAAAAACTAGATGCAGTTATCAATATTTATTGTTTTTATTCATTTTTGCTTTATAAGGACGTGAGTGAAAAATAAAATTGCTTTCATAAAATAGTTTTTAAAATTTATAATCAAATTGATTTGAAGTATAATGATAAGTAGCCGTAATTAATCATCAAAATCGATCCTGCAAAGTCAACAGCAATTTTAGTGCATTCTTTTACAATTATTTTAGAACTAAAGAGTATTATACAGCACATTTTAATTTAGTTCCTTTATTTCTATAGTAGAACCGAAATTTGACTTTACATGGAATTCTGCGAAGTGAAATGTGCTCCCCAAAATTATGAGTTACTTTAAAATGAATTCAAGTTAAATAATTTCTACAGTTTAATAAATTATTCAATCATTTTGGAAAAGAAAAATAAGTACACGTTTTATATAGGAGCGTTCGTGATAAAATCGAGTGTTCAATGAAAGTGATTATCAATTCATATGTGTTCATTTAAAACCGTAATAATTTTATTTATCATGGAGCTAAGTGGTGCTAGACCTAAAAAAACTCAGACCCGATTTTGGGATGATTTGGAGTAATGGGGAGGTCTAAGGTATCACATTTCAAGTACCTATAATATCCTTCCGGTGATGGTACTAACTATAATAAATATGGAGCTAGCGTTTCAGAGAATTTGCCGGGGCCAGCGTTAACTTACCGCCCCCCCTCAGCCCGACAAAAAATTGCTTTATTAAAATGACCTTTGATTTGCAAGATTTCTGTTTAGTAGAGCTAGATAAAGACAATTTTATGAATTTAGTAGATGACTATTTAGGGTTCTTGGCTTTTATATTTTCAAACTTAATATGGTTCGCTCTTTGTTGAAGTTTTACTTGTCCAGAGTCAGTATTCTAACCATCGCATGAGTGTAACCAATTTATGTGAACTACCTTGAGCTTTCCTCTGAGAAATTTCGTTATTCAATATATTATTTCAATGCACCTTTATAGAATTTTATACCGATCATTGCTATTTGGGGGATAGACCTCATCGTTGTTGAGGCTGGTACAACTAAACTATCTAGATCATTGATTTGAAACACTACTGTTTTTGAACGTCCATCATAATAGAATTTTATTCGATCATCGACAATCTGGACGTTATTTTATACTTTGCAATTTCAATTAAATACTTTCAAAGGCTTTCGCTATATTTATTTCCAGCAACCACCCCTCTCCAAGCTTACTACCGAACTCCAAATCACACGGTAGCCTAATTTCATGCCCTAACAACCCTCTGGTCGGAGCCTCTCATGTCGTATCGTTTACGGCTAACCGATATGTCATGAAAATAGTTGTAAGTACTGCCCCCAATTTTATTGATAGTCTGAGAAAACGTTTGATAAATATTTTCCGCATTGTTCAATTCACGCGTTCCACCACTCGATCTGACCGTGGTTGAAGTTGTTCTGGTCTGATGTATCTTCTACAGCTGGCAGACTTGAGAATATGGTTAACTCACAATTTCTTTCATGGTATGAATATACATAATTACAACGGCTAAACAGTTCTTCCACCGTGGTCTCTGTCATTGTAGCTGCCTCTTGATTTAGTTGATCGTTTACTAAAATAATAAACTGAAACTAGATTGTGTTTTCTTCCTGCTTATATTTCTGAAAACATGTCAGCTACATCAATTGCTACTCTCCCAATTGGGCTACCCACTTTATATTGCATCTTGGGTGTTCTCTCTTTTCCAGGGAACCCTCCACAGTAGCGCATATTATACATTTTCGGCATCACTCCTTAACACCGTCCCTATAGTTTATTCATAAAATCGTTCACGGACATTTTTCAGTGTTTTTTTTACTCTCATATCGCTCCTAATAAACCATCATGCAGTTGTCGCAAAACTTCGATTACTCTGCTTTTTGTACCTACCTATCGCATTCGCCTTTCATTTTCATCATCATTTTCTGGGGCTATATCCAATCTTGCAAGCAATACCATTGATACCAATACGCTCCAACAATGGGATTAAATGGAGCTATATCCTCCCAACTTCGTCTTTAATTTTCATTTTTCCATTTTACTAACAACTTCAAATCTGGGTGATTTCATGATAATGGTTAATATTGTCCGGTCTCCAGTTACCATTGATTGCAGTAATACGCTTAGCAAGAAGTTCTTCAACTCATGACTCCAACCGAGAGCAGTGTTTAAATCTTCTGGGAAAGGCCAGCTTGATTAATGGCCTGCGTTTCTATAATTTCTTCCAACAAGATGCTTCACTTCAAAGTCATACTTTTGCAGCCGTTTAATCAATCTTGATATTCGTTCTTCTAGATTCTGAAGCTGTAGTATCCATTTCAACGTTGCGTGCTGAATTCTCAACAAGAAATTTCGTCCGTAAAAGTTTTTGTAAGGGTTATGTAGTATTTTGTTGCATCACCTTTTTATATTTGCAGATTAGTTTTGCCATTAAAATGTCATCCTAGGTAATATATAAGTTCGCAGAAATAACTTATAATGCAGAAGAAAATAATTTTGACAATGTTATAAGTGTTTTCCAAATGTGAAACTGAATATTTTGCTAAGAAGCTCATTACATAGAAGAAGCATAAATTACATGAACCACGCAAGAGGCAGAGGCTTTCATACAAGAATAAACTACACTATGAGCGTTGATGGTGGCTAGATGACTATGTAATTGAATAATTGCCGAGGGACGTTTTTTTAAAAATAAAAAGTGGCGTAACTAAATTTATAACACCAACATCCAACGAAAGGGATGACATTGAAATACTATCGAGAGGAAAAATTTCAAATCCAGTAAGCAAACAGGAACGCACATTTAAACTAACTACAACCATATTTGGTACGGTATATAAACGAGAATATAATTCTTCACAAACGAAATTAGTTCACAGTATTTTGTGTAACATATTTGTGCGTAATCAAGACAATGATATGCTTTGAAACATAAAATCATAACCATTCGAGGTTTTGAGAAACTTACGAGTTTTTAAATAAGTAATTGTGGTATATTTGTTGGTCAAAGAGAAGAACATTTCCTAGAGCTAGTCCGGATGGAATAATATTTAATGAAAGTAAATGAAAATATATTATTAGAAATTAAATACTCGAATAAACTAGAACATATGGGCATACACGAATGAACATTGAACAGAGGTTTATTTTCTACCCTTAATCAAGGCACGATTGGTCCTACGTTAAAGCAAAATTACAACTACTATTATCAAATACAAGAGCGATTACTTATAACAAAAGAACTTTGTGTTACTTTTTGTCTGGACTACAATAGGAAAACTTCATATTAAAAAATTTATTTATAGATTATCTACTTCCTGAAATAATAAAACATCCTGAATAATAATATTTAATATTTAATAATAATATTTCAGCAAATATGTTTACAACTTTTCAACATTCTCAAACCATTTTTCCCACCTTCGTAGCGATAAACTGAAATAAAAAGCAAATTAATTAATTTTCATTATCTGTAATGTTACATTTTTTGATGATGGACGCATGGAAATACATAATTATGTGAACTTCAGGGTGCAACAGATATAAGGTCACAATAATGAGTTATTTGTGATTACATCATCTATCTTAATTATAAGGAATCTCCTGAATTGTTCTAGAATGTTCTTTTGAGCTTTTATTGTTTCTAATTTTGTTACAGTACTTAACATAACAACGTACAATTTTAATATTCATTTCTTCTGCAAATTCTTCCATCAGAGCCAAATATATTATATTTAATTTCATCTGCAAACAATTTTGGCTTCCAAAATTCAAGAAGAAACGAGTACTAAAAATTTACGGTTTACGGTTGAAGTGCAGTGGTGGACCGACAATTGTATGGGGCAGCATATCAGCTTAGGGTGTAGGCAATTTAGTATACATAGATGAGAGCAGAAATAAATGGCTATATTTAGAAAGCTTAAGAAATAATTTATACGAAGGTGCTATGAAATTATGAATTTTAGGGAACTGTATGTTCTACACTGAACGATCCAAAACATATTTCAAAGATAGTTAAGATATGGTTACTGTATAACTGCCCAAAGGTTCTTCAAATACCGGCTCAATCGCCAGATTTAAAAGAAGTCGAGCATTTAGAAGAAATTAAAGCTAACATACAAAAACATCATATTTCACATAAAGAAGAATTTGGAAATGCTTTACAAGAAGAATTACCCAAAACATCCCCAGATCTTGAAGCTAATATTATAAAATCTATGCCGCGGCGTCTGTAGGCTGTTGAATTCCCATGCGGTTTTCGTACAAAGAACTAAACCAATGTTTTTTAAATAATATTTTATAATTTAAATGAGTTTTTGCACTTTTGGGACTAGAACTCCAAAGTTAGTCAGTTGTTTCAATGACTAAAGCGACACCTTTAATCTCAAAGAATTAGAATTGTACTTTAGTGCCACAGGGAATTAAAGTACATTAAATTCCGCATAAACAAAGTAAATCCATATACTAAGGGACTAAGTGTCTCTTTTAATCCCGACAGAGTAAGTAGTGCTTTTTAATCCCTCGAAATTAAAAGAGGCAGTTTAATCCCTTTACTGTATAAAGGGTGTTCCTAAATGTCATGTCTAAATTGAAGGAAGTTATTCTTTGCTTATTGTATGACTTAAAGTTAATATGAACATGTGTCCTAGATCATTTTGTTTTGGAGCTATTGGGTGTCAATTTTGTTTTTAGAAATAGTCTTTTGTTTAATATCCTAAAAACACTTTTGCTGATCTTTATGAAATTTTATAGGTTTGTTTGTAGTAATAAGGAACTCCTTTGAATGTAAAATGGTTAAAATGAATTGTTCAGTGGCGTTTCGGATAGTACTCAATCAGGTGTCTATGGGAAAAACATTATACACCACTGACTTCTTATACCTTTGCTTTTTTTCGACTAAGTAATTCAAAATACATCTTTCTTATCCCATAACTTACTTGATTTACGGAAAGAAAACAAAACCCGTTTCAATGCGTATCTCTGAATCATGAAAATTATCAAAGTGTTCATTATATGCAAATTATAAATTTTACAATTCACATAATTATTGTTGACAAACAACAATAATAACATATTTAATTTGGTAATTTGTACTTTGAATGTAGTAAGTACTGCAACGGTTTTTATATTTTTTTCTCGAGAACAACGCGAGTTACGAAAAAACATCCAGAAGTAAGAAAGTTGTATTTATAATTGCTTAATTTAAAAAAAACTATAAGAAGCCAGTGACGTATAATGTTCTTTTCCTATAGATAACAATTATGTTACCCTCCTAGACGCTACTTGAACAACTAATTTTAATCGTTTTACATTCAAATAAGCCCCCTATTACTACAAAAGGACCTCCAAAACTTGGTCGAGATCAGCGAAAGAATTTTTTAGATATCAAAAAAAAATCCTATTTCTAAGAATAACTTTGACACCCAGCATCTCGAAAACAAAACGACCTAATACAAATCCTCATATGAACTTTAAGTCGCACAATGAGCTGAGGAATAATAATTTGGAAGTGATATTCAGAAACATCCTGTATAACTGAACGATTATTAATTGACGGAAGCTTATTGTTTTTGTATAATTTGTTAATTTGAAATAGAGTTTATATCTAAGCAATAGGTGAAATTAAAGGTACATCCAACATGTTTATGATAGTGTTTTGCTCATTTCTTATTTCCTTTAGTTAAACATATTTTTACAGCAAAGAGTTTAAATTACGGGAAGTAGTACTTTAATTGACACTCACTGTATATGTATGCATGAATACAAATAAAAATATTATTAGAAATTTACTGCATTTGTTTATTTGACGACCCTAAATGTCCCAAATAGACAACCCACTTTACATAGGTCGTTATTCCAATACAAAAACATATATACCTGGTTTGTCATATTTCCAACTGTCAATAGTTAAGTTGTCATATTTAAACTACTACGAGTATAATGAACTACTAGTAAAATTGGTATTCACCTTTAATGTTATTTGAAAGCATTAATATTATATTAGTCAAGCAAGTGTTCGCAATGGTTCAAACATTCTAGTTATTAATCATGACATTTATTGTCCAATTGTATTCATTTATTAGAAGATGTATTCAAATAACGAAAAGACTGGTATGATTTTAATTTTTGGTGAATGCCGGAAAAATGCCGTTCCTGCCGGAAATTCGTACCATCAACGCTGTCCACATCGCAAAGCACTGAGTGACAAAATTTTTCGCAGACTTGAAACTCAGTTAAGAGAAAATTGGCCTCCTACAAAAAGACCTAGACAAAGAATTGGCACAAGTGAGAAGAATAAAATAGCAGTTATCCGTAGTGTAACGGAAGATCCCCATATAAGCCAAAATTCGATTGCTAAAAATCTTGAAATAAGCCAGTCTTCAATAAGTAAAATTTTACGTGCAAATAAATTTCATCTATACCATGTAATGCTAATGCAAGGGCTAAAAGCGCTTAGAATTTTGTAACTTTATAGTTCAAAAAGTTCAAGACGTTCCTGATTTTTTAAGCAAGTGTATGTTTTCAGATGAAGCAACATTTACAAATAACAGTTGTATTAATAGACATAATTATAATTATTATGCCCATGAAAATGCAAAGTGTCCGCGAGTAGCATACTTTCAAATAACTTATCCCTTAAATGTTTGGTGTAGAATTATAGGAGAGCGTATTATTGGGCCGTACTTCTTTCCAGGGGCGTTAAATGGACAAATGTTTTTACATTTTTTGTAAAACGAGTTACCGTTACTTCTGGAAGATGTGGACCTTTATACACGTCAAAATTTGTGGTTCCAGTTAGATGGTGCACCACATCATTTCCATCAAAACGCCATGCAATTTTTATCAATTGAATTTGAAAATAGATGGATAGGCAGAGGGGTTCGATTCATCCATGGCCGCCACAAAGTCCCGATATCAGTCCTTTAGAATTTTTCCTTTGGGGTCTGCTAAAGCATCAAGTGTTGTTAACTCCGCTTGCTAATGTTGATGATTTAAAGGAAAGGGTTACAGAATCGTGTGGTCATTAACATCAGGAACATTACGGCTTATAGAACGATCGTTTTTAATCATAACTGCAACCTGCGTAACATTCAGAGGTCGATATTTTGAGCAAAATTTATATTAGATGTTTATTTAATAGATAATAAACATTTTTATCGATTCTTTTCCAGTTAATTTCGTTTTTATTTTATATCCTGCTATTTTATGCTTTATTAAAAAATTTTCTTTGACAGAGGTGAATACCAATTTTACTAGTAGTTCATTGTACTCGTAGTAATTTAAATATTGCAACTTAATTATTGACAGTTGGAAGTATGAAAAATAAGGTATATATGTTTTTGTATTGGAATAGCTACCCATGAAAGTGTAAATTGGGTTGCCTATTTGGGGCATTCAGGGTCGTCGATACTCAATAATTGCCCCGTATATCTTATTTCATAGATACTTGTGCTGTACATAATCATTAATATTATTTTAAAATGTAGATGATACACATTTATACGTTGTACTAAAGAACGTATATGCCTACATAATATAGGTAGGTACTATATAGTGCTTTCACAAAGTACCGCACATTGTCGATAAAAACTGTCTAAGTTTATTTTTGAAAAATCGCTCGGATATGTCAAACGATTGCAATAATTTGCCATTTCCATATATATTTTTTTAAGATTTTCGGCCATTTTAGAAAAAATTTTAAATAGCAACTTCAATTTTTTATTATTGAATCTTAAACAGTGTATTTGTTTACGCACAATACGGTTAAAGTTGATGTAGGTGACAAGAAAATTTTCGATAAAAATGACATTAAAATTTAACAATAATAAAATGTATTGACAATGCTAAATTATAAAAAATAACTAGATTAAGTGTTGAAACGGTGTGGCTTGTTTGTTATCATGGAAACCAGATATTTTTTTTGAGGCCTGGTAGTGATAATAATAATTTGGCACTTTGATTTGTCGGATAATTTTCCTTAGTTCTCATTGAATATATGTAGCTAGTGTCTTTGAAGTGTTTTTCAAGTATTTACTTTTTTGTAATATTTATATGAATGGTCAAGTTAAGCGAACGTGAAAGAATTGAAATTCTTTGTATGGTCGCTTTCGGAGACAGGGTACGCACCCAAAAGGATGTAGTTCAATTACTCAATGAAACGTACCCTAATCGGCAACCCATTTGTCAAAGCACAGTGAGTAGGATTAAATCTAAACTTAGAGAATTTGGACTCGTTCGCGATCTTGCTAAATCTGGTCGGCCGTCAGTGAAACAAGAAGATCATCTAAACGCTTTGTTAGCAGTAGAGGATAATCAGCACATCACGCTCTTGGAAATTGCTTCTACTTTCAATTTGGTACCGTCCACAAGGCACTGAAAGAAGAAAAGTACCATGTGTATAAGGCGTGCCTGGTCCAGCAACTGTTTGATGACGACTTTAACCGCACAAAGCAATTTTGTGAACAAATACAGGCATTGTGTCGAAATGGCGATAATTTTGTAAATAATATCATTTAGCTGATGAAGCTACCTTGCTTTTACATGGTAATGTAAATTAATAAAATTGTCGTTATTTTTCTGTAGAAAATCCTCATTGGATGATAGAGAATCATGCTGAAAGACCTGAAAAAGTGAATGTATGGTGCGGTATGGTTGCAGAAGAATTCGATGGCCTTACTCTTTCGAAGAAAATTTAACCGGTGCGATGTATTTAGATTTTCCTGACTTCTCAGGAATAATTTCTTCTTTCAGCAGGATGGGGCACCTTGGCATTACACAGCCGCTTTCCGGGTCTACTAAGATGAGGTTTTCCCAAATCGTGGTATAGGAAGACGGGGGGCCATTGAATGGCCAGCTAGATCGCCAGATTTGACACCCCTACGGTACTTTTATGGGGACACTTAAAATCTGAGTTATACTGTGAGCGCCCCGTGAATTGGGAATATTTAAAAGACCGAATTTGTATAGAAATTGGACGTATCTCTCCAGAAGTTATCAACAATGTGCAAAGAGGGTTTATTAATCGCCTTGGTTACTGTCAGGTCGACAATGGTGCACAGTTTGAACACTTAATGTAGTTACTTTTGATAATTTAGTATTTCCAATAAATTTTATGATTTTTAGATTTCAATGTCATTTTTCTCGAAAATTTTCTTATGTTACCTACATAAATTTTAACCTTGCTGTACGTAAACAAATACACTTTTTAAGATTCCATAATAGAAAATGGGAATTACTATTTAAAAAATATCGATAACGTCATACTTTTTTAAAAACTGGCCGAAAATCTTAAAAAAATATTGAAATTATTTTAATCGTTTGACATATCCGAATGATTTTTCAAACAAAAATTTAGACAATGGAACGTTACATCCTTACATGTATATTTGTATATACATTAGTAATTTAATTGCTTTGAGTTTATTTGATTTAACAATAAAATTTCATCATAATATTCATTTATATTTGGTTGTAGCATTTTTCAGAAAAGAGGCAACATCGATCTTACTTCTTTAACAGCGTCTTTATTGCTAGCTCAGGGTTAAATTTGAGAAAGGTCTGTTAAATTTTTATTCCTTAAACGTTGGCTGACAATATATCCTTTTATTTAATTTATATATGTTTAATCGGACCGATATTTTGTATAACTGCGGTTTAATTGAAAAGTCTAAGAGTACACCTACTACATGTTAGTTTTCCCATTTCTTATTGAATCAAAAACATCTAAATTTTATTAATATTACCTTGTATCTGAAGACTGTTTAGCTGCCAAAAATATTATTATTATGTTTCCCTATTACCTAAGCTAGAAGAACCATATTAAAGATATCAAATGAGCATTATACTAAGTTGACACATAGCTACTTTTGCTGCTGTGCTAATTAAAAGTATGTGCAATTTAGACTTCAAGACGTGTGAATACTCGTACATCCAAAAAGTAGGATATGCAGTCCGGCTGCTTGCAACTTTTATTTGCCGTATGCAGTCTGAAAATTAGGCTAATGTGAACAATATCTATCGATGTTGCATCCGTAGTAAAAAGCCCTCATTCAGTTGAAACTTTTGCTGCGACTGCAGGTACAGGAAATGGTTTGTTTATGTAGAAATATCAAATATTGATTATGATGTTGCGTGCAATTATGAATTTACCTGTAAGATGGCGTTTAGATATTTACCCATGCACATACGTATTTTAAGGAAATGACATTACATATTACAGCAATGAGCGTGTTTTTAAATAACGCAAATAACGGTTCAAACATTCGTACATCTGAAATGTCGTTTTTAAGTTGTCCGAGGCCTAGTTCTAGTCCGTTTGAAAATCAGCCGACTATGTTTGAACACGCGTTTAATCGCTGATTTCTTGCACGTATTCATCAAGTAGCGCAGCAAGTTGCAGTTGATCATCTAGCGTATTGTAACCTAAAATTTCAAAAATTGTTGGAACTGTAGTGAAAAATACACATTGATTATGTTTTTTTATAAAACCAAAAGTTGTTGATTTTTATTAAATGAATGTAATTCTATCCGTAAATTCGCAACTGGTCAGTGTATTATTATTGTATATATGTAAATATGTGCATGCAGATGTATAAATAGATAATTTAATATTTTCTTTTATTATTTATTTATATAGTCTGGTTCTTTTTTAAAGTGAGTAGCCGTTATCAAAACATTTGTTTGATGTGCGCTACTTTTGTTCTGTACGTGAACACAACCTGCAACCTTTGAAACCGCAACTAAAATACTGCGGAGTAAAAGTAATCTATTCAATATCTTGGTATAATACACACGCCTAATTAGTTAAGGTCTATTATGTCAATAAACTATTGTTTATAACTTCAAGAGAACGTTAAGTTATACATGGTACCAAAAATAGTGTCAAAAAGACTAACAGGATATAGTACTCGGCGAACTAAAGTAAATTCCAATAAACTTGCCTTAGAGTTCACGCTCCGAAATTGAATATAAAGATTTCTGAATGAATCGATACAACATTCTGAAATTTTAGCCAACTGCCCCATTTTATAGGTCGCATTTGGTGGGGCAAAATTTCTTTTGAATTTCTTTTAGAAATTGTGTTTCCGTGTGACCAAAGCATTTTATTGTTCGAATCTTTTGTGTATCGTTTTTTTCTGAAATTCGTGAAATTTCTTTGGCAAGATGAACTAACTTGATCAAAAATTCCAACCGTTTCTAATCTCAAGGTAAGTAAGTAACTGGATATATTGTCCTAACACGATCCTGTTAGTGATGGCCTCATATGCAGTTTAGACTTCAGATGACCACAAAGATTCGTCAGGTCGACATTGCGGCTAATTAGCTTTAAACTAATGGGTTATAAATACATTGTGGATAAACTTTACCTTTATTCATTAGGTAATTTGTATTTACTCAGTTAAGTACTCGCATTCAGATAATCACGCTATTTATACTGATAAAGATAGTTTTTAATAATAGTATGGCGATCTTCATGAAAAATAATACCTGCTTGATAAAAAAAAGATTTAGCCTGTTTATGACCAATAACTTTACCCCACTTGTTAATAATAGTTCGATCTTTTTACTTACCTTCAGATGTTGTACACCATTCACTAATATTTCGAAAATATGTGATTCATGCTTTTGTGGATTCTGCTCCTTCCAATGCACTGATATTGTGTAAGACATTCTTTCTCAAAAAACAGAGACAAATATTGACCATATATGGTAATCTATAAGTTTTAAGACTTGCGCCCGCTGGTAATTGTAAGGATAGACCAGTTGCTCATGCGAAATAAACAATACTAATCGGTGTGATATTCATTCATCCAAAGAGATTCTCCTGATCAATGCACGCAAATGATCTTGGACGTGTGGTAAAATTCGATCTAATAACGTTGGTGTTCTTATGGAACGGTTTCTGTCATAATTACATATCCTATCTGGTGTTGATGCCACATTAAACTAAAAATATTTATTGGCACCAACAGGCCTAATAATAAATAAATTGTACATATAAAAGTCTTTAAACACAAATGAAGTAAATTTACCATTAATGTAAGTTAACTTATTGTAATAACACTTTAGGCTAGATTGTTAAAATGATGGAAATCGGCATACTTACTAAAAAAATGTGAATATCCAGGGTTATGCATGACCATCTCAATAGATGATATATCTAAGTTAAGTTAATACTAAGTTCCCGTGAAACGGTACCATTTATGTAAATTAAAGTGAGAGCCACATAATTCAATTAACCGACAACAAAATTTAAACTCATTGGTTTCAATTCAAAATGCAGGCCCCGTATTCGATAAACCAACTGTGGAAAGGTTATATAAACCCTCAACAACCAAAAATATTTGCCTTTTCTTGATTAGCCAAAATAGATGAAGCATCGGAAAGTTACAGAGTAATTATTTAGTAACAAAATTAATTCAGTTAAACATCTGGTGTCCAGGTAATCGTCAAGTTAATTTAGTGAAAGCACAAATTATAAATAATTCTTATCCCTGAGAACGTAGGGGGGAAAATTCACTCGAAATTTTAGAAATTACTTTCCATAAAATTAACCTATGAAATAAACAACGTGGAATTGAATACCAGAAATCTGCTATATAATATAAATATTAGTTTTTAAATCAATAAATGAATTCAAATTCAGAAGTGACGCAAAATGCGAAATTTCAAAAGACTTCTAATTACTTATTTAAAAATTTAATTTATTGAAATCTAATTAAAAATCTACGGCTTGAGTATTCATTTATATATAATTTTATTTAAAATTCAGGTAAACTGCCGCTTCACACTTTAGTTAGATAATGTATTCCTTTTAGAATATAAATGTGCGGTCATACCGAGTAGACGCATTATGGCTATTCCCGATAAAGTTTGTCTACAATCGCAAACCTATTTATTTGATATTATACTTTATGTTAAATTGAAATAATAACTATATAAAGGGCAGTTTACAAGAGATGCAATGAAAGATATTACTAGTATCATCAGTAAAATAGTAAATAAGATTCTACAAGATGAAGAATTTATCAAGATCATACCAGTAACTACAACTATAATAGACCAAATAAATAAAGAATTTGATAATCAGCAATAGGAAATCGAAAAGCTTAAGAAGATAGTACAAACATTAGAACAAATATTGCAACGGTAAAGAAAAACAGCTTGAAGATTACACTGGAAAAAATTCCGTACATTTATTTGAAATATTTAAAATTAAGTTGGATGTGGAGGTGCGCAAAAAGAATAGACCGATTACATTGAGTGGATAAATCTAAAACAAATACACGAGCAGTAATAACCAAATCTGTGTCTTATAAATGTCGTGCATTAATTTATAACAATAAAAAAGCCAAAAGGTACCGGACTCACTATAAAAGAAGATCTCACGATCAATTGTGTAAAATTACTAAATGCTGTTGAAGAAAAATACAACTATAGAAACGTATGGACAGTTGATGGTAGAAAATACATAAATGTAAAGAATAAAATAGCTCAGGTTAGCTCTTTTAATGATGTATATAATACTATTATAAATACAAGCGTTTAAAAATATTATATAGCAATAACACAAAAACCTGAAAATATTTGTATGTAGAAAACGAAATTTTAGTTTATCATATATTCAGAAAAATGGCAACCTTAAAGTTTATCAGTAGAACTAAACATTTAACAAAAATAGTATTTTTGTTTTATTGAAATGCGTTTTTGTGTTGGCGACTATAAATAAATACATAGAGATAAGATGGAAGCTGATGCATGTTTATTTAAGAAATTAATATTAATTTAAGGTAATTTAAGTTGAAACTTTAATTTAATATAATAGACCAATATTTGCGTGATTTTGGAATTGTAGATTCTGAGATAACGGAAATAAATGGCCAGGAAGGATATAAACGGATTATTCAAGTAGATAATTTAAGTAAAAGTTTATCAGTATTTAATTGTAATACACGTAGTCTCAATAAAAATATAAATGAAATGTTAATAGTATTAGTGCAATTCGAATTTAAATTCGATTATATAATTTTTACGGAGAGATGGAACGTTGATAATACTGAGTGTTTTAATATTAAAAGATATGATCTTATATACAATCAGAGCGACCAGAGCGACAGGGTTATTATGTTTGTTAAAAATGAAAACACTTATAACGTAGAAATAATTAGACTTGGCCAAATAAAAGCAACTTAGGTTTCGATAAACTCGTTTAAAGATAAAATAATTCTCTTTTACCGACGATGCCATTGCTGTATACAAAACGGACAACCTAAGCGAATTAAAAAATTAGATAGAAAAAGACCTAAAAAAAATTAAGCAGTGGTTTGGTGAAAAATATTTAACTATAAACTTTGAGCAAAAAAAAATGTATTACATTAAGTTGTAATAAACAAAATCGCCCATTTAGGAAATTGAACATTAAAATGGAACAAGGAACATTTTGTATAGAGCGTTCTCATACAGTAAAGTATAAATATATAAATAGAAATATAAACGATTTTATAATGACTTTATAAAAAGTTTTAGGGATAGATATAGAAGAGAATTTAAAATGGTATATACACATTAACTCATTAATTAAAAAATTAAGATCTTTGTTATACAAGTTTAAGCAATTGGAACAAATTTTTGACCTTAATTGCCAAAAAATTGTGTATCATGCACTGGTAGGATCTCAATTGCAATATGGCATAGTCAGGTGGTAAGCACTTCTTAAAAATTATGATTGATAAAAATCGTTACTGTGCTAACGATTCGGTATTGATGGAAGCAAAGGTGTTTAATTTAAGTCAATTGTTTAGTTTTGAGATGTTATATTTTCACTATAAAACCAAGAATACCTTGCAATATATTGAACATTACCATAAAACCAGGTATAAAAAAATCTTATTAAATTTCTAGGCGCAAGGTAGATGATAACTTAACATCTAAATCTGTTTTTCGTACAAGCAAAGGAAGCTATCAGTATAAAACAATAAAGGGCAACCTCTCTAAAACCCTACTTTTTCGTTACTTTTAGCTAAATTTCAGAAAAAAATGCAAGAACCATTAGGTAAGAGAATGTTTTAGAACGCCCCGAAAATAGGAGTTCTAAAATAAACTCAACGCGATTAGTTACAGTACTCAAAGTAGTTTAGGAAACTCTGAAAGTGACTAAAATTTCAAAATATTGGATCAGTTCAAAATTATTGTCCAATGATATTTTTATATTAACCTTTAAATTGCGGTACATTTCTTAGCATACCTTATAGGGTGAATACTTAAATTAGATTTTTTCTTATTTTGATGAGAACTATCCAAACTAATTTTTAGCACTTTTCTTCAATTGCAATAATATAATTTTTAAATCAAATGCTTGGTAAAAATTCATGTAGTATGAGTATTTAGTCATCCGTTGTTACCGATGCCAAACTCTGTACTGATAAGTAATTTTGTTTATGAAATGCGTATATGCCAGTATTTTGCATTTTAGAATTTCTCTGCATCTTAAATATAAGTGTGACCTTTGATATGTTTCTGGATAAGTAAATTATTATGTTGTCTTATGTATAGGTCATATGCAAAGGTAAACGCCTTAATATTATTCTTTATATGTATATAATAAGCAAGTAAATACTCAATTTGCGTGAATTCCTGTTTAAGTCTGCGTATTTTTCGGCTTGTTTTCCTGTTTCAATGTGTCGCCTCTTAATCGCCGTATCTTTTGGAATTTTACTTGTTCTTGTATCCAGGAGTACCAGTGTCTACGTGCCTTCTCTACTGATCTAGCAATCTCTGCAGGACTTGATTATTTTTGCTTAATTACCGCTTTATAGAAACATAGGATCATTATAGCAGCCTTGCCATAATATTACTTCCATTCTTAGTAACGAATGGAAATGGATTACACTAGACATGCATTAAAATAAGGAGTAGATGACGACCACAATATAGGAAATCAAACCGTTGATTTATTCAAATTGCTGGGGAACAATTCTGATTTAGGTAAGAAGACTTGTATAGTATAGGAAGTATAGAAGTATGGGCTATTGGTTACTTTGCGATTAAATGGTATTGGTATTTCGTCCACATATACTAACATATTGTCCATTTGCATCTTTATGGACCGTTATCAGACGTATACATTAGATAGTAGATAAGTACAGATGGCTGGGTTAGGCTAACTCTACCTTTGTGCCAATTTTAATCAATATATATGCTTTGCGCTGTGAAAGAAAGTATAAGTAGACAAAAATAATACGCAAACATTACCAAGCTAGGATGTTATAGTTAACGCTACCGTCCAGCATTCGTGAAATGCTGAGTTCGTTCTCCGGGGCCGCCTGTTTGGATTCTGGTTTCAAGTGGTCTCCTTGCCAAAATACTCGTATATGTCATAAAAATCGCGATTATAAAAACTGATACAGTTTCACGCGTTCTAATGTTATTAATAAGGTTAAAAAGACAATGTAAAAGACTTTAAGGATTCGCGGGGTGCAGGAAACATGTAATAATTAAAACAATTAATTATATATATATATAAATTTTTGTAAATTCAGTAGCTTGCCTAATTGAAATTAGATAAACTGCAAATAATGTATTTAGTTAAAATAAGTTAAGTAAATGTATATATCAAATAAGATATTAAATGTTAACAAACTACAAGAAGTTATAGTAAAGCGCAAGAATGAAATATCAAGCAAGTTACGCTAGTGGAGTAAAGATACCTTGTCTTAAATTGGTATATAATGAGCCGACAACCCGTTTTCGCTTGGAAGTTGTTCAACCTTTCCGCTATCGTCGACAGTGCCTTGTTGTTTGGGCAACGGTCATGGTCACCGAAGGCTAGTCATGATCCTTTAGTTAAACAGTTACTTGGGCGACAATGTAAATGAAGTATCCTGAAAGTCACCATCATACATTGTGCGAGGCCCGTCTAAATTTTGCCGCGGCAGTTGCATGCATAACTCGGCTGAGGAATCTGACAGGCCCGCGCAAAGTGCTCGTAAACGTCGCCTTTCGTTTCTCGTGCTATGAAAGCTGGCGTTAAGTAGTATAGTAAGTGACGTTCTGGAAAAAGTCTAGGCGAGGGGTAATGAGATCTAGCGGGGTAAGGGACGAGGTAGAGTTTCCCGCCCCCCTGCAGTTTTCCTTTAGCGTGTATAAAATAAGTAAGAGAGCG
>JAHWXV010637328.1:0-11741 GCA_024586415.1 Phrixothrix hirtus
ACATCATTATTTTTCTTAATATGGCACATTTCTAAAAAACAACGCTTATTATAATTATTTTCGCTTTCTAAAATTTTAACATTCGAATAATCAATTAAATGGTCAAATTTATTAACATGTTTTGATAAAGAACATCTTTCTATATTTCTTTTTGCATTACTCCTATGACCAGCTAATCTAGACTTTAATAGCTGTGACGTTTGGCCCACGTAATATTTAAAACAATCCTTACATTGTAATTGGTATACTACATTTGACTGTAATAAAAGAGGAATCTTATCTTTCAATGTAGAAAATAATGAATCCATTTTTAATAGATATTGTTTACGAATTAATATATTTTCAGTTCTAAAAACTTTTATGATTTTATTTGGTATACCAACTATGTTAATAATAGAATTAAAAGCAATATCTGGATTAGTTTCTTTACGTTTAATAATTGAAAGTTTATTTTTAAAAACAAGATTATTTGCTAATGATTTTGGATATGAATTTTCAAATAATAATTTACTTAGTTTACTTAAATTTTGATTAACAAAATCTGGATGACAAATTGCTTTAATTCTGTTAACCATTTATTTTATGAAATTAATTTTAATGCTCATTGATTGTTCCGAATAAAAATTAATATAACTACCAGAAGAAGAATCTTTCTGATACCAATTTAGTTTAATTTTACCATTATTATCGCTAATTGCCTTAGTATCCAAAAAAGCTAAAGAATTATTATCTTCTGTTTCAACTGTGAATTTTAAATGATGGTCCAAGTTATTAAAAGCTTCTAATATTTCAATAACACCATCACTTGGGATTGCTAATAACAAATCATCGATAAAATTTTTTTAAAAAGATTACTTCCTAAGCTGTGTCCTATTAAATCGTCCATAACATAATGTGGCAAAATTGGACTTAATTTAGATCCCATTGCACATCCAAATGACTTTAATAAAAACTACCATTATAAGAAACGAAATTATTATCTAATACAAAATTTAATAATTCAAAAAATAAATTTTTATTGGTTCCATTGGTATTAGGTTGAATTAAATTCCATTTTAAAGACAAAACATTATTTACCAAAACTTTGGAGATATTACCGAAACGATTAATAACATCAAGTGACATTAAGATATAATTTTTAGGTATGACTTTATCATTTATAATTTCTAGTCTAGAATCCCCTGAACCCTTTACAATAATAGATAATGGCTATTATACAATTAATTTATATATATATATATATATATATATATATATATCCATTTCGCATCATACTATCAACCTTAGAAGAAAAAGTCAATAGAATTCTACGAAGTTTAGTACAATTTGATTGCACATTTCTAAGCAGGAGATTATAGATCAATGAACGTCTGGTAGCACATCTGACGTATTTTCATCACATTTCAAACTGCATATAGCAATCCAAATATCTATCCCTCTCCGACATATCAAGCTTACATATCTCCGTCACACTTCAAACCACCTTGAAATTCACTTACGAACAAAATGTCTACCGCTATTACGATGAATCCACGCCCACGCGCACTTCAAATTACCTCGTAATTCAATTATAAACAAAATGGCCGCCCACTTTGACTACTTCCAACTTACTCGGCCCACTTTCAAAATGGTTGACTGACGACTCCTTTTACTTTATAAATGCCTGGCTAACAACTCCTCCCACTTTACTAATTTACGGCCTATTTGTTACCCTCAACCTGCAAAATGGCTGCCGTTCTTATTACATAAGATTAGGGACTGAGCCAGAACCCGCTTTGGGATACTACTTGCGTATATGTTTAAGTACGTATATACTTACAATATTTGTCATAGGATGCGTTGAACGGTTATTTTTTTAGACAAGTTATATTCTTAGTTATGCCTAATTTGAAAAATCAATAAACGTCTGGTTTTAAACACTTTATTAATTTAAAACACTGCGCTTTGACAGAAACTTTGACCCTTTTTTGTCTCGATAGTTTTTCAATGTCGTTCGGTTTATTGTCGTTTCGGTTGGTTGTCTTTTGATTAATTGACGTTTTACTATATTTAGTATTGCTATATTTGCTCTACTACTGTGTTTGAAACTGTACAGGGACGCATTAAAATAAACCAAAGAACAAAACAATGCAGTGTAACGCTACTTTTGGAAAATAATTCTTTTACTAACGCCAAGTGACTTCTATATATTTATATACATTAACAAAGTTATAATTAGTTTCAACTACAAACTTATGTATACTTCCCAGAAAGACTTATTAAAATTAAGTGAATAATTAAAAGTAATGCTGCACAACGGGATTGTAGTTATCTAGCTTATTCTATAAACTATGAAACTCTAACTAATTTGAATGTACAAGCATTTTATTTCGGTTTTTTTTAAATAAAAACTATGGATTTATATATTTGCCGAAGAGAGCGGTTTCTATAAAATTAATAGAAGTATGCCATTAGTTAATGGTAATAAACAGGGTTATTATTAATACCTTATTTATGTTAGCCAAAAAAAGGTAAATAAACATACTTTCAGAAAGATTACGGAAATTATTAATTTTAATATAAAAAGCAACAACCACAGATACTGTATAAAAGACTTAATTAAAACAAGAAGCGCTTTAAGTTTTCATTAGTAAATTGCAGTATTTAAGTTCTCTAATTCAATAAAGATACAAGTTAGTAAATTATGGAAATACTAGGTAAATTAGAGTGCTTTTAAATAAAAGAACTACTAGCATTGTGAAACGAAGACACCCAAAAGCTGCTGCATGTGCTTTATGGGCAAAATAAGTAGCATCATTCGATTTGACGCTAGAACTAATTCGTCCAAGTTTTTGTAGCAGATTTGTAACAGATTCAGATAATTTATTAGACTTGCCTGGCCTCTCCTCAATCTTTTTGTTGCCAGATATATCGGATTAGCTTTCTAAAACCGCGCCTGTCGAAGTTTTGGGAGGTGCACTATACATTTATGTACCCATCTTGTATATACTTACCCGGGTTGTTTAGAATTAACTATCGTAAATATACTGGTATATTTTTTTATGATTATTTTCTAAGTAATGACGAAAATTATTTACATCAAAATAAATACGCCCCTTAAAAATATTGAATACTGTTTCTTGGTCGCGACGATTTAATTGATTTATTATGAATAATGTGGTTGATTCAGTGATTTACTTCTTTTGAATCGAAGTCATGGGCTAAATAAACTTCATTATTTATGTAGCACACCACTGTGGCCTGTGTTAGAAGGAGTACTGTTATTTACCTTTTACCTGTTAAGAGTTTATGTTTAAAAGCAAGCTTCCTTATTTTTCTAGAATAAATACAAATGTCTGAACAAAATAATGTATTTGAATAGAATTAATAATTAAATCATATACATGTAACACATAATAAAATAAAATTCAATTACTGGATTAATGTAAAATAATAAAGTTTAATGAAACCAAAGGTCATTTAATTTAGTTTTGATGTTATAAATTTACAAGCACGATTTTATATATTTACAAGAAACATTCTTGTTAATAATCTATTTATTCTAAATACTAGACAAAATTTGAAATGATTGGTCTAAAGAAAGGTATTTAAGGTTTCTGCCTGGTTATTAATTAAAAAAATTTCTGAATGAATAATAGCAGCTATTCACCTTTATTTAGCCTAAAATAAATGCAATTTATCTTAAACTTTTTAAATGAATGTCCTTTAATTTATCACGAGCGCATAATTACATCCGAATACGAATTAATTAATTTTTAATTTGTTCTATGATATGCTCGATTTCGACACCTTTGATTGTATGGTGTTAAAATTTATTATTGGGTTTAGAGTATAGCTAAATCTTCCACGCTCGTGAATGTAACAAATTAATAATAATTTGTTCATTCTCTAAATTAATTCCTAACGATAGCTGGAGAACCGAGCTTTAGGCTGATTTAACTTAGTTACTGAAGAATGCCACTGTAACGTGACGATGTTCCATCGGTTATCAGTGTTCAAGAAAAAGACACCAATATTAAGTTATCTCAAGTTTATATAACCTTTCCATAATAAGTTTATCGAATACGGCTGCTTGCTTTTTGAATTTAAACCAACGAGTTTAAATTTGATTGTCGATTAGATAATTCATATGGCTCCTACGCTAATTTGCATAAATTTTATCGATTTACGGATTCCTTTAAATTCCTTAACTCAGGTATGTCTGCGGCTAACATGGTAAAATGTTCTTCCATATTTTAAGTATGCCATCTGTTAAGATGGTTACGCATTTATTTACACCTTTACTTTAGTTTAGCAAATCTGCCCCTTTGTATAATTTTAACAATCTAGTCTAAAGAGATATTCCAGCCAGTTAATTTACATGAATCGTTATTTCTCTTTAATTATGTTTAAGAATTTTACATGTACAAATTTATTTATTGTTATGAATGTTGACGCAAATTAATATTATTTTTGATGATGACACTAACCATTTCAAGTAAATAGTTAGATTTATTGAGACCAAAATTGTCTTATCAATATAATTTACACTTAGATTACTCAAAAAGAAAAGAACGATAAATTTAGCGAAGCTATTGACTAAATTAATTGAGTGTAGTTGACTCTCAAGTTAGAGCAGATATTCTACTTCGTTTGCAATTACTTAAAAGTCAATGTCTATTAGTGCCACATTGCCTGTTATTTACAAACTGATCTCAAGGTTCATTTCGTACATTTTAATTAAACTACTAAACCAATAATTGAATTGCTAATTGTTTGAATACAGGAATGTATTACAATTGAATTTGTAATTCTCGGTGGTAGAATAGTTATTTTAACTGTGACCTTATACTATTATTTAAAAGTATTTTTTTAAACAGGCTAATGAAATTTTAACAACCTACTACTTCCATTAAAATTTTCTAGGCCAGTTTATATATTTTACAGGTAAAAATTATATTCTACTATGCGAATGTCAACTAAAGATTTAAACAACGAAATAAATAACAATCGTAATTAAATTTTAAGTAATAATTCTTGTAACTATTATAATTAGTTAATGCTTAAAACCTAAAATAACTTTCAGAAAAGGTATTATAAAATGTTCTACTACAAGCATAAAGTAGGCATATAATTTATTTAATCCTTTTACTCGCGAATCGTAGGGATAGCTCTATTAATTCTTTATAATTTTTGATACTGATTGTAACTTATATGATAATGTATTTCCAATAACGATGTGGTAGGGCAAAAAACGTGTGCCATATGCGTAGCTATATAGTCGCGCGAACGTTCTTCTTTAAAAATTGGCAAATCCTAAAAGTAATTGCAGTGTTTTGTCGCTAAATTCGTGCTAATCTTAGTTGTGCGCACAGATAAGTATGAAATTCCTATAAAATGTTTTTACTTATTAATTTATTGACAATAATCTCGCCTTAAAATTTATTATTTTCTAAAGTTTGGGCGGCATCTTACGTGTAGATATAAAACTAGATAAATTGAGGTACAAGAGAATAGATAAAATAAAATATCCCATTTTATGTGACTTATTTGAATAATTTGCAGTTTTAATGATTTACAAAAGATACTTTAACTGCATATAAAAGTCATAGTTGTAAGTTATAAAATGCATCCCTTTGAAGATTTAAGATGTCTTTATAAGAATATAAAATCAAAAAGGATCGTCAATCAAAGAGTCAGGAGACAACGGAGGAACTTCAAAACAGATAGTTTCTAGTTCCATAAGATATTATAACACTTTACTAGACAATCATTTGTATTCCGTCAACCACATGGTAAAGTCGCGTAAAAAAGGTCAGAGATGGAAAAAGCACCTAAGGGGCCCGTATTAAAAGTATAACTAGCATACAAGGGCAAAAACACTTAGACGAAAATAAAAATTTTATTTTTCGACATATGACTCTTCAACGCTACACACATACTCCAAAGCTACTTCAATAAACGTAATATCCTCTAAAAATAATTCTTTCGACAACTCCTCAAACAACTCAGGAATGATGTCTTAGTTCTTCATCTAAAGAAGGGAAGAAATAATAGTCAGACATAGCCAAGTTGGGGCTGCAAGGAGATGTCATAACTCAACAAAACTACAGCCCTTTGGATAATATTATTGTGCTCATTTTGCGTATAGTAATTTTTAAATTGTTAATTGTTTCCCTTTAGATATCTGCGACCATTGTAAACCCCTTCTGTATATAGTTAATCCCAAGAATCACCTCACTATCGCGATTAGATTCCTTGCAGATGCTTGTGCCTTTACCCTCTTGGGCGATGGACATTTTTTGCGCATCCATTGCATTAAATCTTGTTTTGTTGGTGGATGATTTTGGAACACCCACATCTTATCATGCGTTATAATTTTGGTTAAGAAAGCCTTCGGTCACGAGGTAATGTCGTCAAGTTTTCTTCGCAAATTTGTTGCTGCGCAAACTTTGTTCTGGCGTCAAGATTATCATAATCCAGTGCACTGCCAGTTCATTTCTTCCAAAATTTTCATACAAAATTGTAAAATCGGATGCTTCCTGTGTTCCTATTTTATTTGAGGTACTGGAAACTTTGATTCATTGATCGACTAACAAAACTTTTTTAACTTTTATGTTTTCTTAGGTCCTTGCTTTCATATATCATACACTTTTGGGGTCAACCTTAATGGATTCTACTGCATTTGAGCTTCTTTGACCAGAATTTTAGTTGAAAATATGATGGAGAATTTTAAATATATACAAGTCATACGTTCGTGTATAATTTTTAACTGATTGCTTTCTTTTATCAAAAACTTTATCACGCTTCTATGCTTTAGCTCTAAATTACTATTTTTAGTTTCCCAAAAACTACAGAAATTACTTGGTTTACACACAACTTGACATATGTTGGTTAAATAGCTACAGCAACTTAATTAGCATTTTCAATGACAGTACGTTCGTTTCATGGTTCGGTAGGTTTAATTTTAATTTCACTTCGTATGAAACAAATTTATTTTGGCCTAGGCGTAACTAACTATGCGTTTGCACTAGAAAAGAATTGGTAGTTGTGTTCGGTAAATGAAACATAAACTTCTCGACATATAAATATCCGAACTTAGGTCCCTTTATTTTGAATTAGTTGAAGGAAATGGAATGAAAAGCAATTTAAATCAGAAAAAAAGAACATCGGGGCAATGTTGGAATAATTATTTTTCCAAACAAATAAAATGCAATCCTTAAAGAACATGGAGCACATTTTAATAGCTAGGGCTACGGTACTCAATAGAGTGAAAACAGATACATTTTTAAACTGCTGATTGAATAAAATAAAAAAACTTTATTTCCCCTTATAGCGTATGTAGACATAAGGGGGGTGGGGGAATATATAGAGAGGTTATCGTTAGCCAGCTGCAGTTTGAATTATGTATTTTATGTAATTACTGTATATTTTTCCAAGGAAACAAGTGCATGCAGAGCTGCTTGACAACAGGCCTTCGAGGACCCATCTGTTTCATGTAGCTAGATGAAAATATCATATTTTTAAAGTACTTCAAAGAGCTTGTTGAATTTACCAAATAAATATAAAAAAGCTTAGTCCCGTGTATTCTAGATTGGCATTCTGTTCAAAATAAAAGTTTGGGATTAGTGTTTTGAGTAAGCGCCATCCATGAAACTTCTTTAATCTTTTGACCTAACTGAACCCTTAGGGTACTATTCTTAAATATTGCTTTCATGTGACCTCAACACATATTTTCCCCAAGAAGTACTCAAATGAATTTGCCAATACCAAGGTCGTAATGCTTAAACCTACAAAAATGTCTGTACCTAACCGATAAGAAGAAATCAGAGATAATGGCTGGAAAACGCAACTACTTGCACTTCAAGCAAATAATCATGTTACTGCATCGCTTTGCCCTTCAGGCATGACTAATCCACCGAAATCTTTTGGCTCGCGTTTAAAACTACTTTCCTACAGAACATTTTTAAGATGCGAAAAGTTGAAGGGCTCCATTAATTAATCGGAGTAGAGGAAAAGCTGTCACATTAAAACTTTTCCTTACAAGAATGAATTACTGGAAATAGAAACAGCAAGGGAACGGTAACTAAAACCTAATCAGATAGGAAAAAGAACACTAGTTATCACTTCTGTTTAAGAAATAGGGAAAAGGAATATAGGGCACTGTTCAAAAATTGATTAAAAACCGGAAGTTTTGGAAGGAAGAATAAAAATGGAAGTTCGTGAAATAGAAGGAAGCAAAATAAAGTATAAGAGTGGTCAATTTAATCAGAAGAAGCATATAAGGTCCCAGCCTACAAACATGCAGCGACCTTTTCTGCAAATCATATAGTAAAGAAGGACGTATACAGTACGAGGATGCAAACCTTGAGACCTTTATGCTGGTGTGTAAGAATCGGATGACATTTTTATATGAAACCTTTGCGAAGAAGTATACATTAATTAGAAAAATGTAGAATTTTCTTGAATATTTCCCGTAATAAACGCAGGTTTTGTTCTTTACCAGGCTCTTGATTTTAGACGTCTTTCGAAATTATATATTAATAATAGGTAGTGAAATTAGTAAAGGAAATCAACAAAAGAATGCTCTATTTATCATGTAAGTTGGATAAAATGGGGTAAAATGAATGAAAAAGTCTTTATTACTTGAAATGGTATATTCGACATTCATATGCAGACATTCACATTTAAAATTTGGTAACATATAGCTACTCCATTTTTCCATAATTTCCGTTATTAAATTTATGTTATAATGAGAGTATGATAAAAACTCACATCCATATTTACTAATGGAATAATATCTAAATGAAGAAAAATTAATAAAAGATTTATTATTGAACCTGTTGTTAGATATAATTAATATATCAGTAATATAGCTTCAAAAGTGAACAAGATAGGGTAGATCCGTTATTTTTAGAAATTTTCAAAGCAATGAGTTTTATATTCGCGCCATGCCTTTAAGCATTGGGAACGTCCATAGCGCATAAAAGTTTTGCAAGCAGTTATAAGAAGGTACATTGTATATACTTACTATAATTTAATTATGTTTTCTTGTAGCTTGCGAGCGATGTATTTAAATATATTCTCTTGCTTTATCCTACATCGCTTGTGTTAACTCTTGCTGAGAAATTGCTCCATTGTCCCTCATCCAGGCCTTTTCATTTCATTATCAGATGTAATTATTGGATAGCTAAAGATACTTTAATAATTCATAACTTCTTAAACAATTGTCATAATACAGTTGGAATTTGATTTGGTTTATCCGCTCAAACGATTTGAATACTATTGATACTTCCATTTAAAAAACTTACAATTGCTTTTTACAATATTGCACCACAGGGTAAAAAAGTCTTAATACGGCAAGGTTTTGTCTTATTTTGCATGTACTATTTCACGTTTAATTTATTGTTGAAGGACACTTCTGTTCATCAACAATAAGGTGAGCCTCTAAATAAGGGATCAAGATTTTTCCTTGCTTAAATTATACACTAGACGAATTTTTCAAAATTGATCCCTTCTTTTTACATTCCTTGTGTTCATATCAATAAAATGAAGGTTTCCTTTGAGTGAGTAAAAATCGTTACATAAGAAATCTGGAAGATACTGAAATGCGAACTACAACAAAATTTTACTATAGGATAATGAAAATTCCCCATATTATTATATTTACCAACAGATCTTTTGATTTTGTCAATTTCTGAAAATTCAAATCCTCTTCTATTTGGCACAGCAAACAAACTTGCTTTTCAGTTTTCAACACGAACAAAAAATCTGTAAAATAATTTCTAAAATATGTGTAGAAGTTTCTAATTGGATAATATTGTAGACATTTTCTGTATTCCACAGTAATGCCTACGAAATGGTGTAACAATCCAATTTACCCATGAGAAAAACTTTTGCTGCAATCAAGTCGTAATCTACAATTTCTGCTCAGGTGGGTAATTGTTATGGAAGTTTAGGGTATCACAGCGATTTTACCATCCTTATCTACATTTACCTGGAACTCTGAAATAATTACCTCATGCGTTTCCTCAATTTGATCATTTAGAAGATACATTAAAATTTGCATACCCACACGAACACGCACTGCTAAATTTTCTCATCCATCATCATTTTATCACGTTTATGGCCGGTAGCAGCTCCTTATCTATAAAATATTTCTTAATGATCTATTTTTTATATAATATTGAAAATATAGAAAAGTGATGATACATATACCAAACGGGACCATAACATTGCTCGTAATGTACTAAACTCCGGTATATTCCTCTAAGCCTCTAAAAACTGAAAAGTTACCATTAAACTGATTTCCATAATATTTAAAAATATTGGCAAAGCCTTGGTTAACATAAAGTATTATTTTCACATGTATCCGCCTAGAAGAACTAACCAAGCCTTAAATTGAAACCGTGACACCATCAAACGGTTAATGTAAAAAATAATAGATAAGCACAAGTTTTATTGCATACATTTGATATATATTTTAATATATGAAAAATATACTAATCAATAAACACACAACTTTAAATAAAACAGCAAAAGACATTAATTGCGGGATTCAATTTAATTAAAAAAACAAAACTGAACATTGTGCCGAAAAACCAATAGAAAAAGATTTTGAACAAGCACTTGCAGAAGCGCCCCTTGAATATTTTCTAAAAGGAAACTATTTTTGCTTACGTCTTTTAGTTAGAAGAAATTCCGTGTATATTTACAAAAAAATTCTTACACTAATAAAAACATTATATAAGATCACACCTATAGTTTTGGAAATAAGGTGTACTAAATTGCTATATTTTCCTAGTCTATTTTCATTTTACATTAATAACTTTATTATTGGAATGAAGGTGGAAACCTACTGATTTTCTAGGTATGATTGAACTACATATTAAAATTTAGGAGAAAACGTTTAAATAAAAATAAGTATAAAAGAAATAAATTGTTCAAAACCTTATTCTTAGTGAGTTTTTAACGAGAAAATGATAAAAACATTTTTAATTTGTATAATCTTCCTCATTAAGGACTGGTAAAGGTTACAACACAATACGAATAAAAATCTTCGCTTTGATAGTTTCTTGCAAATGCCTTCCAGTTTTATAAGGAGCTTTAGTCATATTTTCAAAGGAGTTGCCAATTTATTTTCTTTCTTTATAATTTCGTACGATTTAACTTCTTGTTTGCTAAAACTATAACATTTACTTTATATGCATTTTACCGGACTTCCATTAGAATTTATTTTGATTTGCGCCTTAACGCGCTAAGTCCGTTAAATTAAAATTAGGTGTAAAATAATGCTAGTGTCCTTCTATTAAGAAATGAGAACTCTAGTGCTTCCATATCACCGCAATGTTTGGTAATATATTCTTAGGTTCATTGGAAGCAACTACAATACTAATTAATAATTATTAAACTGTATTATTTTATTTAGGTAATTAGAAAATTACATAATTTAGCAGCACTTAAAAATAAGTTTTCGATTATTGCAAGTATTCCTTATTTATTAAAACTGAAAATATTCTCACAAGAACAAAACATATTTATTATTGAAAGTTATTTTTATAATTTATTATAATCAGTGACAGGTAATAAAATTTAAATTTGTTGGTTATTTGTTTCTTGTTCTAATTTTAATACGCATGTGAAATAAAAAAAAGCTTACCTTATCAAAGCCATGTTGAGAGTTAATTCCAAGATTTCTGGGGCACACCTTATATATATATATATATATATATATATATATATATATATATATATATATATAT
>JAHWXV010637404.1:0-12509 GCA_024586415.1 Phrixothrix hirtus
AGTGAATAATTTAATATAAAAAGGGTTATTACTTTTGTGGCATAATTTGTGAAATTCAAATAAATTGCCAACAAATTCATTACTTCATAATGAAAACAACAATTTCGGTGAACTTGATAAATATAAATACAAGTATTTTCGGGGTGTTTGTATTACTAACACGAGTAATGATATTCTTAGAATGAAGTACACCGTGAATGCAGAGCCACCTAATGTTCGCCGGCAAATTAACGGGTAGCAGTGCTGCCCACTGGTGTTCGCCGGTATTTTGCGGTTGCCAATTTTTAGTATAGACGTGAGCAATCTGTTTATATAAAATCAATGACATAAGGCATATGTTAGCAGAACACCTATTGAGCGTCTCCGAGTATATTTATCAGGTAAAAAAACGCTTAAAACCAAACTTAATAAACCGTAATTATTATATTATGATTTAAATTTAGATAGTAAAATCTTTGTATAATTTTACAAATGGTTCTGACAGTTAATGCACACATAATTCTAACTAATTTGTTAATGAATTTAGGTCTTTAATTACTGAACGAATTAGGTTATGCTGCTTCGCTTAACGCCTTGCAAAAATAAAATATACTAATTGCGTCTAATAATTAGTTTATCGGAATGAATTAATTATTATGACGTAACAGTAAATTCAAATATGTGTATCGGTATGTGAATTAATAATGCTTGAAGAGCGTTCTCAAAAATAGTATATATTCACCTTCTATTCTTTAGAGGCAAAGATAGACTGTTGTTTAAACGAATTTGGTCAGCCTATTCATAGTGATCTCCAAAGTAAAACATTTGGGTTATTATGTACATTTTTGCGCAAAAATCCGGTAAATAAGAATAATTAATACAGTATAAATATATAAACAGATATATTATTTTCTAACAAACCGCCAATTATTATTATAATTAATTTTAGTGAATTAGCTGTCTTACAAATTAAATAAATTGAATTACGGGTTTTATATAAAATAAAACATAAAGTAACTTATATGTGAACGTGGATAAACGGACAATGAATTCAAATACATTTTCATAACTGGTAATTTAATAAACGTTAATTAAGAAATTAACAAATTAGAAGTCAAAAATTCCATTGGTGAAATAAAGAAATCATTGTTCATGAAAGATAATGTAATTTTTATTAAAATGGTTAAATAGTTCGAGGTTTACAATTGACCTAACTTGACTCTAAACGACACAACTTGTTTGTTTATAAAATTAATCTACTTATGCAATGTTATGTAATCAGCTGTTTAACTATAGACGTAAACAAAAACAGTTGATTCATTAACAGTATTCGTACGTAAATATAAACATTTATGGAAAGTAAATGGCAAAAACTTAATACTGGGCCTTTTATGTCACAAACTATTCTAGCGGATTTTACTTATACATATATACAGGATGCTAACAAAAAATGTCAATTTAGAAAATTAGCAAAATAAAATATTAACATGTAACTGAATTCCTAGTTACAAAAGTATTTTTAAATTGAAACAAATAAATTATACAAAACTGTAAAGTTATTTTAAATATAATACAGGTACAAGTTACAAGGTTGTAAACGGTAGGAATACGGATAGAAACGCAACAAGCAGACGAAGATGGCGATTGTATCATAATAAACACTGCTATTGAAAAGTTGTAGTTACTTGGAGAAGTGGTCATTAGTAAGGACGTGAATCTGTTATAATTTCTTCAATGGCAAAATAATATGCCATCATCTACCTTTTCAAACTCAGTCATAATAAAGCTGCCGCAATTTTAATATAAATACAGAAGCACGTGCGATTTGTTGCAAATCGATTTTCGAGTGTCACTTTCACTTAACAGATTTCCCTGTGAAATTGTACAATCTAACACACGTTACGCGAACCGTCACATACGTCCACTCACTGCAACGGTCGACTTGATACTGATCTTTATAGATGGCTAAGAGAATGGGTTACATGATAGTATTCAGTGTTGCCACCCTTCGCAAATTATTTTCCCTCAAGGTCCCTATTATCGTTACTTTTTGAACAGTCCTCGTAGTTCTTCCACTATCTAGCAGTTAGAATCCTTCATCACAAAATGGACATTTTCAGATTCAATTCAAACCGGGTTAAATTATCTAAAAATGTATCCTATAAGAATTAATATATTTTGAAGCCAGTTCTATACATCTGGGGACTTGCCCAATAACATTCCAATTTGCTTGACAAAGTTTGTTAAAGTGTTGATGATAAAACGTTTTTAGTTAAAAGCTAATTATATTTAGATTTCGTAGAGCACAGGAGGAACCTGCCAATTCATTCTTAATGTGTGAAACAGGGTGTTTTAAACTAATTATAATACATGTTATTTATACGCTGGCAGTTGTTTGTTTCATTATTAACAAAATCCTATTATATATCCATAAAGTAATGACTACTAATGCATTGTGTGAACTGTACTTTAAATGCTTTACTGATTACTGAAGTATTTAGTGTTAATGTTTGATTTTCAGTGAAGTACTTAATTTTTAATAAAACATATTGTAAGACAAACATTTGCCAAGTTGGTACCAAAACTCGATGTTCCTCATTTAAATATTATTTCTAACCTGCTTGAAATATTATCTGTCTTCAATAAATTCGTTTAGATTTAGCTCCGACGACTGACAGAGACGTCCCGCTATTATTGATTTACAAAGTATCAACACCGTTAGTAATGTAGTATTTCTAGGATAAGTGTTTGTTATCTGCTGCGGGTAAGCTATCTAGCAATTTCAACCTAATAAATCTGCGCCTTAACGATTGTTTTATTATAACAATATTTTAGATATGAAGTCTCTTAAATCAAATTGCAAACATGAAATGATAAATTAGGTCTAAAACGTCGTCTCATTGTTTGATGTTATAAATTTAAATGTTTACTAACAAACCTTGCATTTTTTTATAAGCAAAGCCTTTGACCTTTCAAATAAGTTTTAAATAAAAAATGATATATCCTTGCATATTGATATTGCAAACTGGTATTAAATAAATACCTCGTTGTTCTATGTTATCGACAATTTTGTTATTATGAGTACCAAAGGTGATAGCTCCAGGTAGACTAGGTAGGTAGGTTTATGAAGTAGCATAATAAGTGATTTAACACAGATGCCTGCCGAAAGCACCGATTTTAGGTGGATTTCCAAATATGTCTGTATATCTATATTTTCTGTTCGGGATTAAAGGATAATTACTAAATATCTTAGAAAAACCAAATATTCATGAGGGTAATAGATGCCTTAGATATTACAAATTGACATTGATATTATTTCAATATTAATTTTATCACAATCGTTCATTAGAAAACTTACCTTTACGAGGCTCGTTTTCTCAACTTGAACTCGTGTGATAAAACACTTCTAGTGACACTAGTTTTTTAATATGCTATTAAATGGGTTTCATGCTATACAGAAGCACGTTGTACAGCAGTGAACATTTCCATCTCATGGAAGTTAGTTTTAAACAACAGAAATCTGTAATGTTACATAGGTTAAACCAACATTTAGACCTAGATCTGTCTGCTGATGTAAAGAAAGAGATATAATAATAGAATATCAATTATGAGTCCAAAAACAAAACAGAAAGTCATAAACATAAGTTGTAATTAAATAATAAAATTTAAAAGTAGGTGTTCCATATTTTCTAATGTTAATGTAATAAATTATATTAGTTTTTCAAATATTTATTTTTTTCAAATAAAAAATAGGTTTGTTTCTTCATAAACACGCAATCTAGAACACACGCTTTTTCTAATTACTTATTAAACAGTTGTGAAATTTTGCCCGTCATCTTTAAAATCCCGGCGTTTCTTCAAAATGTTCAGAAAATAATACGAGTACGACCTTATCTTTAGACTATAAATTGTTGTTTGTATCATTGCGTTACACTATTAGACTAACTATTTTTCATTTTCTTATTTATATACTACAAGAAGTGTATATATAACACGCGCTTTATTCAAAATCGTCATAACAGTTGCCATGAAGTATGCAATTTTCTATACTTTGTTTATGATTGGATGCGTCTATGTGTGTATAACTTTTTAAATTTATTTCTAACAATCAAACTAAATTACCTTTAAGGCACATTTTATAAAATTTAATCCTAGTTCGAAAAATAATGGAAAATATCCTAAGCAACGTATAAAACCACGCGCTTTCGAAAGGCCAAGGGAAGCGCAGCGTACTCTTCAATCCCAGGTAAGCAAATACAAAATGTTTTGACATTACTATGAGAATCTAATTGTTTTAAGCACGAAAGTTATATATCTCACACTTATTCTCAAACTTTGAGTCTGGATGTAAAATTCTTATAGGTGGTCTATTGGCTATGACGGTTAAAACTTCCTTCTACAGATGTAAACGAAAAAGTTTTCAAAAAGATTATATCAAGCGTACTGGGAAATTTCCAAAAGGGATAATAATCTACAGCTAGTTTGAGTTTATTAATAGCACTGTTAATGCACATACATATCGAATCATATTATCAAACAGTTTTCTTCCAAGCATTGTACGTTTCAGCAAGATGGGGTTTCTTGTCATACAGTTAAATCAATAAAACGGTGGCTCTCTGAAACAGTTCTGTCTTGACCTGCCAATAGCCTAGATCTTAATATAATTGAATCTCTGTGACACAAGATGAAGAACCAGTTAAAAACACAGCCCTCGGAGGACCATAGCAGATTTTAGGTCCAAGCTGGAAAAAATGTGGAAGAGTTTTGTGGAACTTTAGCAGAAACCCATGCCTGCTAGAATTCAAGCTGTTGTTAGGCAAAGGGAGACATAACGTCTTATTAAGATCGGCAAAAGTGATTTGTCCCAACATATAGTTGTCAATATTTTTAGACACTCTTAGTGGTTAAGATTTTACCTATTTTTTATATTTGTAGCATGCTGTCTAGCAATAAAACTTTGATACCTTTGCTACATAATTCTGTGATGTAATAACAAAAATATTTTTTGATTGCTTGTCTCAACCTTTAGTTGTTAGGGCCCATATAATCTAAAGAAGTCATTATTGTTGAACGCAATCATTGCTTTGCAGCATTGATTTTTGGAATAGTTGTCAAATTTTATTAGACAAATATATTCGCGGATATTTTAATGTTTAGGCTTTAATTAGTCTTGTTGACATTCAAATACTTTGTAATTTTTTGGGGTTCGTTATTAAATTATACTGAATCCTTCCATTTATATTTGGCGTTGGAAACTTCATATTGAAACGTTTGAAGTTTCTGTGTTGGCGCACTTGCCAAATGTGTAACCCTTTCAGTGTAACGGCCTCAATTTTTAAGGTTTTTCTAAGTGAATAAATTTGGTTATTTATTTATTTCTCAGTTATTACTAAGCACTTGTTGTTTTAACAATTGTTCAATTAAGAACTATGTTTCGCAGGTGTAGTAGCATATATTTGAATTCTACCCAATGACTCAAATGGTAAACTTGTTCATTATAATTAACATTCTCTTAATTTGTGCCATTTAATATGGACCGCCTAGGATAGCTGAAAATAGTGTATAAATCTCCATATAAGCTGTCGCACCTGAGGACAAGCGGAAGATAGCGTACGACGCGATTACTCGCGAAACACATGTGTCCAATTCTGCATGACCAAGGTTATCTGCTACGCTTGATTTTTTGGTAACATCAATTTATATTTAACTATTCAGTAGCACGCGAATAAATTTTATTATAAATATAATTTTATTATACCTAAAATCTGATGTAAGACTACACACGACGACCTCTTATCCGTTTTAATTTCAATTTGAAGGTACTGACGTTAGTTACTTTTCTATACACCTACACTGAAAACTCTAAAATTATTTTAAAAACATGAATACTTCATCCATTTCTAATTGGTGTTTTTTAAGTAAGCACCATTTTGAAATTCTTCCACCGTGAGTGCTGCGGTGGCTTTCCACGCTTACGTGCCGTACACCTACCTCTGTTGAGAAGCCATAGACACCATTACTGAAAGATTACTCCGTCTTTACATTTGTTTGTCACTATTTAAAATGCACCCGCTGGTTGAGAAGTCCGCCGACTGTGAAATACGCGCCGTGATTCATTTTCTTAGTGTTAAAGGCATTAAATCGGCCGACATTCATCATCAGATCAGTGAAATATATGAAGGCAACATTATGAGTGAAGGAATCGTCCACACGCAGCTTCTCGGAATCAAGATCTCACTGGGAACAACTTGATCACCCTTCATACAGTCCAAATCCTGCATCCAGTGACTACCACTTGTTCCTGTATTTGAAGAAGCATCTGGGTGATCAGCGCCACAGCGACGACGATGAGATCAAAACGGCTGTGTTGCAGGGGATGCTAAATCAGGCGGCAAACTTCTATGAGGATAGGATTCAAAAGCTGATTGTATGATACGATAAATGCCTCAATATTGGTGGAAATTTTATAGAAAAGTAAATTAAGCTATAGGCTTTCATATAAAAATAAAATTGTTAAGAAAAGTTTACTTGTTTTTTTTTATTTTAAAACGGTACGTACTTAAAAAAACACGCCTCGTATATGTACTAATTAAATTTTAAGCTAATTTAGAGCAAAAACTATTTATAGGTTTAAATAAAAAGTATTTAGATATGTAAATGATGCATATAAATCATTAAAATACTAATTTAAATTTACTTTGGGAACTATAATGGCAACGGTAGTCTATCCAATTATCTAGACATGCGAAATATCGCTTAACTCTGGCGATTTTCCTCGATAACTCGCTTCAACGAATTTTCTGATAGAAATCGATTAGTTTACATAAAATAGCATCATAAATGTAAGAAACTTGGCAAACTTAATAACAGTTAGTGCCGTTTTCTAGAAAATCACAAGAATAAAGTGGCACTTTTGGTTAATCGATTTTTATTAAATTCTTACTAGCACATGCTAGGAAGATAATAGATGTAAATATAAAATTTCATTTTTCTACAACGTTTAGTTTTCGAGATATATTGATCACATATACACACGTACATACATAGGGAAGTATATACATACACACGTGCAGACGTACGCACACACGCACAGACGCATGTACGCTCAAATTCACGCAAGCACGTTCATACGCATGCATGCTCACGGGTACGTATGCACACACGCACGCACTCACACACATATACTACAGGCTAATTTCTAAAAACACGTTTTTCGGACTGGGGTACCTGAAAACTGTACATAGAAAATTGTGATCGGAAACAAGTATAGTACTTCATTTCTCCTAATGTAACTGCAATGCTCTAAGTAACTTATTTAGCTGTTGATAGGTTCAGCATATTTTATTCTTGTTTATAACTAAGTTTTGTCACGATTTTTCTAGGTTCGTAAATAGTGGCAGCTGGAATCGTAACAATAACTATATACCTTGACTAACTATTTGTAGATAATTGACCATATATATGGTCTTTGCTCAGTCGGAGGTTTGCAGTCGCATACATTTATCAGTGATTTTAATTAATTGCGCGGCCCAATATAGATTTACCTATTATTTTGGGTCTGCGTGTATATTGTCTATTTTCGTAAAAAATCTATTTTAATTACGGAAGTAGTCATAGTTCTCTCGTTTTGATGTATTTAATGCTTAAGGTACCGTTTGTCTTATTTATTTACATATGCACAAGTACCAAATCAATTAGGTTCATATAGTGTTTTAAAATATTTATTTTCGAAACATTAAAATTCTTATTCTGTACAATTTATATTTACAAACTTAGTCATATGAGACATTATTCTATGCCCGACCAAGCAATCTAACCAAACAACATGCAACGTGGTTTGTGTCATTTATGTATTCTTAGTGTTACGGGAAGAATGTGGATTTTAGCGGTAACCTATTCTTTTAATAATTATATGGGATTTCAATGTGTCTTGAACTATTTTTAGAGGCTCGTAGAGGAATCAATATCATAATAACTTCGAATAACATTGTCCTTAGACCATTATGATATTTTTACGACCTGGGGCTGCATTTATTTATATCTTTCTTGAATGAGTGTCACTAGAAACATAAAATAAATCGATAGACTCCCAGCTGTTGTAAAACTTTAGAATTAGAGTCCTTGAAGGTCAACAAATACCTCTTACCTTGCCTCAAATAAGTGGTCCTAAGCTTGGTTAAAACATTATGCGAGGAACGCCAAGCTGTTATAACATCGGAGGTTATGCAAGCATCGCCAAGGGGTTTTGGAAAGGAATATTTATATTATGTAATATTCAACTAAGAATCCTTGATATCACATAATATAGCTAGGGATTGTTATAGGTAATTTGTGTAATTAAGGCAGAGAACCATATCGGCTCTGAAATTTTCTAGCACTGCATGCCATTTTATAGTCTGTTTTATCAATTTGTGGTTAGTTTAGAAAACAAGCATTCCTATTTAATATTTTCAAAAGTTTAAAACATTTTGCGCCATCTCCTAGTAATTAATACTAACTACATACAGAATTTTGTTTGTCTTAACTAGTATATGATATTTATAGCACTAGATCTCTACAGCCATCACATATTCAAAATACTTTATTTACATTTTAGTTTCAAAGTACACTGCTATTTATCTATATTTACAATTTATTTGCTTTATTTTATGGGGTTTTGACAACTAATTATGTTTTAATGAGTATTTATTTCCCATTTTTTGCAAACTTTGAATTGATACTGAATTCTATTATTGTTAGCTATTTATAATAATCTTATATATTTAAAATTTAAATCTTAGAATAGGTAATAATGTACCTAATACATTCGAAGTTCGTCACAGTTTCTTTATTGGTACTTTGTTAGGCATTGACATACGAGGATTGTTCTAAACAAATGCTCCTTGTTTTCTTAAATTTTTGATAGCCTCCAATCTTATGATAAATCTTATACTGTTTTATTATTTATTTTGTTAGAGGCAAATTACGCTTTCTCTGTATCAGTAAAGTACCTAGAGGCAAACGAGTTAGGTTTTTTGATACCATTAGTTATGAGGCATAATATTCCTGCTACTCCTTACGGGCTCGCGTTACATACTGCAACTAGTGGTAAATTAGATTTATACGGAATAAGCACTTGGTTACTCGAAACTACGTTTGATCCATTTGAAGCATAGGCAGCATACGAAAAGGATAGATCTTTGCTAAAAGATTTCGAATAAATCCTCAGAAGTACAGATTCCTATTCTTACGAACAAGGTTTTTGGTCGACCATTTCCGTAATCGCTGATTTTGTTCGATAACTTCAAAACCTTACGGTTTCCTATAACATCCTATAAATATTCAGTTATACGAATCATGTTATCGAAGATAAGATGAAGTTTTCACTAGTTCTTTAGCATGCCGTCTTGATTGTGTTAAATTCTGCAGGCATAAATTTAACTCCGAAAACTATCGACTCGACTTCTATGTAGGAAAACGTGTCGATTTGACCCTGACTTTTTAATTATTGTTCTTTTAGTAAAGAACTAGTGTCAAGTTTTGTATGTATTAAACAAAATCCCTATGTAGTCAAACATTACCGGAGATTTTCTTTTATTTGCATAAATATAACAACAGTTGTGTTAATTATGGCGTCGATGGAAGTATCGCTCTGTGTTGCACAGTGCATTATCAGCCAAGTTTTATATGGAGAAAGTAAAGAGCTGTTAATATTCTTCGTCGACTTCTAACACAATTAGGCGAAGGGTGTTTTTCATGTAACTCGTTCAAAAGTGTCCGTATTGGGTACCAATCGCTCCTCGCGCTTTAAGTCATCGTATCGGAGTAAAGGAATTGAATGCCCAACGAGGCGATGAACGTATTTGACAAACAGATGAATGTCAGTGGTAAAATTGGCGAAAGTGATCATAGCATGCAAGTTATCAGGCATGACGAGTTTAAATTTTCCAAAGTTAGCGCACGGTGGGTGCCAAGGAATCCGTCAGATGGACAGGGACAAAATGAAGGAGATGACTTTTTGACACGTATCATAACAGTCGATAAGTCCTTGGCTCACCATTACATCTCCGAGAGTACGTAGGCTAGTATGAAATGGCGGCACTCAGATTCTCCGCCACCCTAAAAATTCAAATTTCAGTTGACAGGAAAAGTGATGGCGTCAGTGTTCTGGGACATGAGACATGGATTTATAGGAGAATGGAGAACAGTAAATACAGAACATTACGGTCAACTGCTCCTTCTCGTAAAAGAAGCTATAAGAACCAATCGACAAGGACTGTTAAGTAACGGGGTAGGTTTTTTACAGGATAACGCTAGCCCACATATTGTCCGTTTAACGCAAAACACACTCACCATAGTCTCGACTTGTCGCCTTGCGTATGTAATTTATTTGGTTCAGTTAAGAAATACTTGGAATGACTTAAATTTTCATCGGATGAGCATGCGATTGAAACGGAGCAAACTTGAAGAACTTCTTTTCGACTGGAACCGCAAATTGCTCAACAGATTGAATGAATGCCTTTTAAAGACAGGACATTATTTTTTTTTAAAATAATATGTATTTGATTAGATTTGGTTTTTTGTAACTGTTTCCAGAATAAAAAGACTAAGATACTCGTTATACAAATACAGATGGCAAAAATATATTGGTTTACAAAAATATGTCGAATTAGCTATTTTGAACATACTAATCTGCTGCTGACCCTAACATTATAATAGACGTATAAATATAGAGTGTTATCTTGTTTGTAATAACTACTAAAAGCGATCGCCAGTCAATTTATGATATTCTAAGTTATCAAATTACTGTTAAGCTTTCTACCACAACTCATATGGGACATCGCGTTTCATCCTGTAACCTACTTAAGCGTCAATGTACACACTATTTTTTAAATTTTTCTAATCTCCCTATATACATAGGAAAATACCTGAATCACGCGCTTAGCACTTTATCTTAGATTCATTTAGCTTATTGTTTCCTATACCATCAATGACAGTAAATTCCGAACTCTTTCCAGAAATATTTCAGATTTGTTCAGTACGATGTAAGGGTCTTCTATAGATCAATTTAAATTGTATCGAATTTGAACTTTTATACGTCTTTCGTGAAGAAACGAGGTACGAGTACATAATCAAAGTATCATCTGTATCAGTTCAGACCTTGCCCGTCAAATTCGGGCATTGACAGCTCTAGCTCCAAAATCTCCTTCAAAACTCTGAGGTTTTCTGTAGATAAGAGCAGCTGAAGATTTTGGCTCTGTCGTCCATATAACTATTAATGGCCCTAAATATTCGGTAAAGGTATTGATAACTTCAAAAGTATTCTTCCCGAAAAGGATTAAAATACGTGCTATACATTTGAGACTTGAAGTGCGACATTTTACTGCTGTACGATTATCATAAGCAAAGGGAAGGAATACATTTATTTTCTATATCAAGAATTTGTAATTTATTATAGGCCTAGCTTCTGATCGAAATCTTAATTGCGTAGTGGTAGAGTCGTTAGAGGGTAAAATATAATAAGCTCATTAAAACATTAATGAAATTGCCTCCTGTCTGTAAAAAGTTGTTGCTAATGTAATAAAATCGAAATAAATGTTTCATTAACTGAGAATAACAAAGTCATAATTTAAAGGAAGGTAGCTTGTGCATATAGTTACAGAATGATTATTTCAAATATAAATTGTAAAGAATTACTGAAATGTATTAAAATAAAAATACAAAATAGTAAATATATTAGAGTACGTGTATCAGTTAAATTCTTAATAAATCGGTAAACAGTGATTAAATAAATTTGAATAGAAGGCCTATAAATATAAAAAGGAATTCGATGAACAATTAACATTTTATATGGAACAAAAATTTGAGACAAGTGACTAAAATATTAAACGTAACAAAAATCTTCTCAAATACTTAAGGTTTCGCAAATTCTTAGTCACTAACTGAATTTATGTTTCTAAAAACGGAAGTACAATGTATAAGACAACCTTGAAAGCCTTTATAATTTAAAACTTCTTTTTCGAAAGATGAAATAAATATTTTATTGTAAAGCAGAAGTTTGTTAATAAAAAAATTAGTTTGAAGCATAAGTAATATTAGTTGACGTTGTAATTAAGTTTTGATACTAAATTGTTAACAAATTGTTAACAAATTAATGCTTTCAGAGTATGGTCAAAATATGCTTTGTACTAAATTTATTCTCTGCTATCGGTAGGTATTGAGATCAAATTTATAATACAAATGCTAAATTTTATACAAAGGGTTTATAATAATAAATGGTTCCTTAATTCCTACTCAGATTTTCAATGAGTTAATTTGAACTTGCAACTTCAACATTGCGTAATCGGTTCAAACCGAAACTATGGATTCTTAATGCACCAAAGACCACGTATATTGTACGTAGGGACATCATAGAAAAAATTAAATAATCATCTTATAAGCGCGTGTACAGTACTGCAACATCTGTCATTAATTTGGGAACACCTTATATATATATATATATATATATATATATATATATATATATATATATATATATATATATATATTTT
>JAHWXV010637421.1:0-17210 GCA_024586415.1 Phrixothrix hirtus
ATGACTTCGGTACCTGTGATAGTGGTAAGTGTTGACGACCAGGTTCCAGGAATTTATCGTATTGAAAATACTTGTCCCGACGTTCAACGACTCCTTTTTGAGTTGATTGGACGGGATAGCGAATTTCTTAACCCTTGTTAATAGATTGGCACAAGCGCCTATGATCCTAAACCCTTTTTCGGTTTTTGATCCACGATGAACACAAAAACGGGTAACTAATTCGAATATATTATTCTGGAACGGCCACAATACTTCGCATTAAGCGTACATGAACCTTCGAAGATCGGGACTCTAATCTGAATGGTCGAAGCAAGTTCTCTTTAACCTTCTAATTCTCGGGGAATGGGGGGGGGGTATATGTTCTTGGTTGATAGATATTTTTAGAAACTAATCTGCGTTTGTCAATCATTGTTAAGTGAGTACTGTTTACGTTTTAAAATCAGGGGTTTTCAAAAGTTACTTTCAAAAATAGAATGATAATGATAAAGAAATCTTTATTTGTAAATTTTAGTATTGACAGAATATGGGTATTTTACACGATTAATTATATTAATGTTTTCCTATATACAGGATGTTCCCCAAATTATAAATAAAAGTCTTTATATTTTTAGACGTGCTTACAAGCGGTTTCAGATTACGTGACCGCTAACCTAAATATTGATTCGATCGAAAAACGACTTACATTCTACTTCATAACTAAACAAATTTTAAGTTTTGATGTATTAATAGGGCAGAATTTTATTCAGCTCGAGGACGTCACATATTTTAAAATAAGGTCGACCCTTCGGTTTTGTATTAAATCATCCCCGGCAGAATCTGTCTTAGATAAATCTACTGTTAATGTTGGAATTGAGGAACCCAAGGCGACGCGGACTCTTTTAAAACTATTAGGAAATTATATAAGTCATTTCGATAAACACTCTTGATGTAGGTACGTGTACAGAAGAAATGCACATAGAATTAACAACAACGGTCCCTCTAACTCAGGGACCGCGCAGATGTCCTGAAAAGGATAGAGAAACAATAAGAAGCATCGTCAAAAACCTTTTAAAGCGTAGTATTGTTAAGGAATCCGATTCAGCTTATGCCAGTCAAGTTTTAATGGTTGCAAAAAAACCGGTGAGAACAGGTTGTGCGTCGATTATAGGGCCTTAAATAAAATACCTGTCCCCAATAGGCACCCTTTGCCCTTAATTGAAGATCAAGTTGGCCGCCTATCAGGTTACACATATTTTTGCAGCCGTGGTTTGGCGTTGGATTACTATCACATAAAAATGGCAAAAGATTCGATTGCTAAAACTGCTTTTATTACGCAGGACGGTCTTTTTGAATTCTTAAATGTTCCCTTCGGTCTTATGAACGCTCCTGGGTCTTTCAAAAAATTATTAATAGAATTTTAGGAAATCTAATGTTTGATAAAGTCCTTGTATACTTAGATGATATACTGGTTTTTGGAAAATCTATTCAAGAAACCTTATACGTTTTAAACGAAGTATTACAACGTTTTCAAAAACATCTTACCTTTAAATTAAATAAATGTCCTTTCTTATATACAAAAATTAGTTTTCTAGGCTATCACATATCAAACTCCACGATTTGGCCTACAGATGATAAAATTTGAGCCGTTAAAAATTTTCCGTTTCCACGAGATGTACATAATGTAAGACAATATTTAGGACTAACTGGTCACTTTAGAAAGTTTATACCAAAATATATGGAAAAATTTAAACCTTTGAGTGCATTATTACACAAAGATGCCGAATGGAGTTAGGGAAAATTACAACAAGACGCTTTCGATGCTTTAAAATTAGCTCTAACAACAAAACCTGTTTTACAAATTTTTGACAACGATTTAGAAACTCGCTTTTATACCGATGCTAGTAGAATTGGCGTAGGTGAGGTTTTAATTCAAGTGAGAGACAGTAAAGAACACCCGGTCGCTTATTTCAGTAAGCAAGCTACAGCTGAACAACAAAAATATCATTCTTTTGAATTAGAAGCGTTGTCAGTTGTAATTTCTCTCCAAAAATTTGTTGCCATAACGGATTATTCTGCAATAGTAAACGCCTTTAAGAAAGCTGAAATAAACGCGCGAATAGGCCAGCCTATTGGTAATGGAATTAAATGAGTCTGACTATGAAATAAACACAGGACCAACCAATATACGCGGCACGCGAATGTTCTAAGTCGAAATCCGATACATTACCCTGGTTTTAACCATAATAGTGTCTGCAAAAATGTAATAAATATCACTGAAGCCGACTGGCTTTTAGCAGCCCAAGACGCTGACGGGAAAATTAAAGAAATTAAAGATATTTTGGCAACAGGCAATAGACAAAGTAACAAATAAATTTTTAATCAGTATAAATTAAAGGGAGGAAAGGTCTACAAAATAACTGCTTTTGGCTCACGTTGGGTGGTTCCCCAGGAGGCGCGATTCCAAATTTTACGATTAAACCATGACGATATTGGATATTTCGCATCAAATAAAGCTTACGAATTAGTGGCGTATCAATATTGGTTTCCATACATGAGACACTTTGTAAAAAAATATGTTAATAACTGTCTTAATTGCTTGTACCATAAATTAACTGAAAGTCGAAAACCTGGATTTTTAAATCCAATACCTAAAATCGCAAGGCCGTTTCACACAATCCATGTAGATCATTTAGGGCCATTTATTAAAACGAGTAGGGGAAACACGCAACTCATAGTCGATGGTTTTACAAAATATAATTTAATTTATCCCGTCAAAAATACAAAAACCTGTCATGTTAATGATACTCTAGCGGATATGATCAAACATTTCGGGATGCCTAAAAGAATTATCACTGATAGAGGAACATCATTTACCTCTGACAAATTTAAAAGTTTTTGCATTAAGCATGGTATTACTCACTACTTAAATGCGGTGGGACTCCCGCGTTGTAATGGTCAAGTAAAATGATATAATCGTACAATATTGAGTTCTTTGACCACTATGGGAGACGATAGTTTGGACGAAAATGTGCCAAACATTCACCTGGGTCTCAATGGGATGATTAAGATAGCACTAGGGGCCGCCCTAAGTGAAGTGCTAATGGAATACTGCGTATCCAGGCAAGTTGCGTATTCCCTTCCTGAGGTTGCGGATGAGGTTCACGTTAGCAAATTTCGTCAACAAGTGCGCTAAAGGTATTTAGGCTATCAAGCATGCCAAAAAGAACAGTTTGATAGGAAACGCTGCACGCCACGAAGGTTTCAAGTTGAAGACCTTGTTTTGTTGCGAACTACTTACTCACTATGTACGGGATCAAGCCAAATGTTGCTGCCAAAATGGCGAGGACCTTTCCAGATCTCAACAATTTTGGGAAATGACCGATATGAGGTCAAGGATATTCCTGGGATGAGGAGATCGCAGATTCCGTACGTGGGTTTTGCAGGGATAGACATCAAGCTTTGGATTCAGTTTTAAAAATAAAAACAAACTTGTTTTGGGTGAGGTAAGTGTGTTAGCTGGAAATGGCGAGGGAAAATCAATGCCCAAGGGGGTATGGTGCCTGGTTGCAGATGAGTAGGACGGTTAGAACCAGGAAAGGTAGAATAGGGAGAAAGGTACTCCCGGTATTCTAGTATGGTTTCTATGTCCCGATACTCTCATTTCTATTTTAGCGCGGGCCCGTAGTTTTTCTTTTGGTCATACGTAAAACTGCAGTTGCGTATGGCGGCGGTTTGTATCATGCTGTATTATTTATTTAATTACTTAAAATGTTTTAGCATTTTGAAAATTATTTATTCTTACTATAGGATTGTTTTTTATTCTCGTTTCTTATTCTCAGGGTCCTCAATACTTCTTTTAAGAGTGAGGGCGCTCCAAAGTCAGAATGGCCGAATTTTATAGGCACTACATGTTGTTTATACAAACATACTTTCGGGGACACTAAATCATGGCTTTAATGATTCTTAAGTAATGTTAGAGCGACTAGGAAGAACCGGGGCGTGAAGGGAGAATTCAAGGAACGGAAAAAGGGGGCATGTATGTCAAGATGCGGAACAGAGCAGACGTTTAATTTACAACCTAACTTTTAGTTTAATCTGTTTTATAACTGTAAATATTAATTACATGTGTTCTACAATAATTTTAGTTTAATTTTTAATAAATGTTTTTCCAAAAATATGCTCTTTATCAGTATCGCAAAACGCAAGCATTTTTGAGATATTTACATTTAAAGGTTTTGGGGACGTGCAATTCTCAGTTAGTTTTGTTAAAAAACTAATGGGAAATTGTTTTTAATTTGTTAGGTATTAACACAGTAACCAAATTTGGTTTTGAAATTAGAAAATATAACTGAATATTTCGACCAGAAAGCGAATCCCTAATTAAATGTGTAAGGTAAATAAATGCAGTAACCCTAATATGCTGTATTTTGAAAAGAATTGCTTGTAGTTCACCAAGTTATTTACCGCTTTACTTATTACTCCATGTAGCATGAACTCTGCGTCTGTAGACATCGAATTCTTGAAGTAGTGCATATCTACTTTTAACTGAAACATTTAAATACAAATTTCTTAAAAATGGTAGCGTTTAGCGTTACCCATAAAGAGTATATTTTTTGCAGTAAATTAAAGGGAGATTATACAGTTTTAGAAAAACGGCGATTTTGTTGTGAAGTTTGGGAGTAAAATGGCTCTAGATCGCTCACATATATATATACCACTACCGTATTCGAAAATGAAGATTTATATTCAAAAACTAAGATAATTTAATGATAATTCACGGAACTGCAGATATCGTTTTTCGTTTAAGAGATATTTGAAATAAACCATTAATTTTTAAAATCTTTAACACCTTGTATTTCCGAAACGGTTGAATTTTGGCCACATCTCTATATATGCTTTTTGTGTTGTTATGATGAGAGATATTCGCTGTTAATAATTGCGTCCGCATTTGTGAAACACCCTGTATATGTATACGAATGAAAGAAACTTATACTTTGGATATTTACTAATCTTTATATGTTATTTTCATTTAGCAAGATCGGCTGAGAAAAGAAATTAAATCTTAATTTACGCAATACCTGAACAAAAAGTTCAGTTTTATATAGTTAATGAACAGTGTATATTGATAAATAGAATTCTAAACTTATTTAAAAAGCGAATCCTATTGTTTAGTAGTTTAAATTGTTAGTTTACATTTTTAGATGGTCCTATAAATGTATGGATGTAAGTACATATATCATATTATCTTAGTTTAATAAACTAGAAGTTATTGTATATGCTTGGTTCTCTGATTGTATGTCTATGTACGAGTTGAAATTATGCACTTTATTGATATAATGGATATACAGGACATACAAGAATTGCACAATCCTTAGAGCAACGTTAGTTTAATTTTGTGCACAATATTTCCCATATGTTTAATCGTATAAGATAATAGTTTAAAATTAATAACTAGGCAGATTCCTTATTTAAAAAACCTTACATACATATAAAAAATTCACAACTGTTTTATTCTTTATACAACTAAAGTGTACTTTTAACTTTTATGTATTACTGTAAATAATGTCATCAAGATAAATATATCAAACATTAATATAACATCAACTATAGTTTTCTACAATAGTTCATAACGATTATAAAGCATAGCTCTCAACCACTGAAATACAAAGATTTTCAACGAGGTGTCGCTTGAAGCTCATTTCTTATTTAATTTAAAAGCTCAAAATCAGAAATTTATATCGTTTTACCTTATTTATTACGAAACGTTACGATATAAATCTGTAACATAAGAAACTGTAACAATAATTACTATTCATCTATTTAGAATCTACCACAATTAATAATAAACACAATAACAATCCAAGTACAAAATTAAATATAACGTGCAATACATGAATGTACATTATAATTTTCTTTTCTATTTCTCGGACGATTTAAATTATCAGTATTAAATCAAAATAAAGTAAAGTATTAGAAAATCCTAAATCTGTGACAATATGTTATAATTTCACAGCTCTCTTTATATGGAATTTTCCGAAGAATCCAAGGTACAGGAGTATTTAAAAAACGAAAGACAATGTTTTGTGAAATATAGCCATGCAAAAAAATTATCTGGAAAACAATTTATAAAAATGAGAAAATTTTTTTTACACAAAAAGGTTTAATGATTAATTCAGAAACTTTTAACCTGTAAAAATGTATCCTAAATTAATTATTCTCCCGAATGTTCAAAAAGATTAACCACAGCCCTCTAGGTAAATACCTTCGAAATGAATGGTTTTAGTTCCATATAACCATATACTATTTGGAAAGGGCCTGTTCAAAACTGCAATAATATACGACGCATTAAATTTTAAAATTTAATTCTATTTCTACAGCCAGTATATTTATAGCTTTTAAGGCAAAAAAATGTGTTTACAACATGTTCATTAATATTGCTCATGTATGCGCAACAACTAATTCCGATATCTCTAATAGTAAAGGCACAACATTCCACCCGCGCTGTATTGACCTATAAACAACTAACAAATAGAGAAAACAGCAACTCATTCGTAACGCCTGGATACAGCTTGATATTGTAAAATATAGCATTTGACTACTTACGGTTAATGGATAGGATTCGGGAATCTTTGTTCTATAAACACCCTTTGTAAATTTAGGACTAAGATCATCAGCATCTTTTACTTTTATTGTTACACTTGCATTTGTACTCTTTGGAGGAATTCCCCTGTCCTGAAATATACTGTAGAGACATTTGCTCTAAAACTATTTAACAAGCTTAAATATTATTTATTTGATTAAATAGAATTCTAAATTAAAATTCGTACTTCAATTACATAAAACATTAAAAAGGTATAAAGTATTATAAGCGTATTTAATACGACCAAAAATAACTTGAAACTCTTAATGAACATGAGTCCGCAAATGAACCTTTGCCGAAATATGGGCCATTTTACAATTTATGATATTCTCAAACTATTTTCTTTATTATTGAATTGAAATATTTGTTATAATGCTCCTTGCATTTCACAACACGCCGTACAACGTCGACATAGAGAACGTTTCACCATTTGCAGGTCACCTGATCGTGCGTGAATAGTTTGGCATGCCTCAAGAATTCGTTGCTATCGCTCAAGATCATCTATTTGTACTTAATAAGCTATGTTCTTCAAATAATTCCAATTAAAGAAGTCTAAAGTTGTTAGATCACGAGAGATACCAGCAGAACCACTTCGTCCTATCCATCTGCCATTAAAAGTTTAACATATATATTGCCTTACGGCAACCGACAGATGTGCGAGTTCCCCGTCGTGAATAAACCAAATTTAACGTCTGTGGTTGAGGAGGACGCCTTCAAAAAGCTTAGGTAAGATATTCATCAAGAAGTTGTTGCACAACGTATAGTAAAGTGGGAGGAAACCATCGTGAGCACCTACTTTGATTTCTTTGTAAGAAATATTTCAGCTCTTGTGCTTTTCAAACAAAATACCATAATAAATAAAATAATTTGAAAACATTAAGAATACGTAATAGGATACGGAAATTGTCCATTTAAACTTAAAATTAGTCATACTAAACACATGAAATATTTTACAATTTTTATAATGCCTTCTATATTAACTTACTGATGCAGTAATTGTAAGTGTAAATTCACGATCCCCAGAATCAAAATCTAAAATTCTTTTTAACGTCAAATGGGCTTGGTGGTTATTTCCGAGTGCGAAGTTCCCTTCATTATTTCCTGCAGTAATAGCATACTGAACATCAGAGTTGGGTGTATTAGGTTTATCTTTGTCAATAGCACGAATTCTTCGAAAAATTGTCTGACCTGTAATACAACATGTTTTATTAAAATATAGAAAATCTTGATCGCAAAACTATGACTTACCTACAGGCGTTAATTCATCAACAGATACGTGATACGGTGTTCCTACAAAAACTGGTGCGTGATCATTTAAGTCCTCAACATACACGGTAACCAAAAGGGACGATGAAATCTAAAAATTCAAGTGTTTTAAAAATTGAAACTACTTGCAACTACTTTTTAATTGAAAATAATGTTTTCTACGAAGTTGTTACTAGTACTGGTATCAGGATTATTCAGAGATTATCCTCCGGTAGGATGATATAACCACGCATGCATCGAAGCTGATTTTTGAAGCTATTCATTTTTGCAAGGTGAAGAATATAGTGCAGCTTAGGAACAAGAAACGAGGTATGCTAACATCTATCATGATTCTTCATCGCGATAATGAAAACGAACACACGGTCGCGCGCACACAAACGTTGCTCCATCAGTTTTTATAGGACGTATGTGATCACTCATCCCAGAGACCTCATCCTGGGGGGATTTTATTTATACGCAAGCTGAAAGACTAATTAGGAGTGCCTTGGCAACACTGAGTTTACAAGTCGCCATCTAACATTTGTAATGGAAAGTTTGACATTTTTGAACATAACCTTATTCAGAACATTTTGACATTTGAGTGTGATTAATGGTGTTTATAGTGATTTGAAAATTGTGACTCAGCGTATAAATGGAATTAACTCGTGAAAATTTTCGTAGAAAGGTTTATTGCGATCTTCGAGGTGGATTATATAGACAATAGTAAACCGATCAACTTACTTCCACTTTTACGATGAAGTCCCATCCTTTTCTACTGTGAAACGCTAATATAACGAGTTTAATCGTGTCCACCGTCCGCTCACTGACGAAAGTCGTGAAGGTGTTCAAAATTAGTTTTTGTGCCAGGAAAAATTGATGCTGTGCAAAAACTGATAATGCAAGACCGTCATGTAACCTACTGTGAGATTGAGGCAACATTAGTTCGACCAGAATATGTAAAATATTGCATGAAAATTTAGCTCTGAAAAAGGTTTGCTCTCGTTGGATCCCACATAACTTGAAAACATCTGAAAAAGATGTCTGTGTCGATTGTTGCAAGAAAATGCTTGCAGAATACAATGTCGGTGCTTCAAAAGACGTATATAATATTATTGCAGGCGAAGAATCATGGATATATGTGCATGAACCGGAAAGTAAGCAGCAGTCGACTGCATGGATGTTTCAAGATGAACCATACCCAACCAAAGTCGTTCGCGCTCGAAGTACTTCGAAACAAATGAGCGCCTATTTTTTCGGAAAAACTGGTCATGTGGCAACAGTGCCTTTACAATAACGTAAAACCGTCGCTTCAGCATGGTACACCACCATTTGTTTGCCGAAAGTTTTTAGGGAAATAGGGAAAACCTCTCGACAATGCGAGTTCTCACACATCTAGTCTAACAACCGATTATTTGAACACTCAAAAAATCAAATAAATGAGTTATCCGCCGTACAAGCCTGATTTGACACCCAATGACTTCTTTTTGTTTCCGAATTTCAAGAATAAATTGCGTGGACAACGGTTTTCGTAGGGAGAGGAAGTCGCCGATGCGTTCAAAAACCATGTTTTAGAGATGTCTCAAACTGTATGGCAAAAATGTTTTGACAATTGGTTAGAAGGAATACAAAAATGTGTACATCATAAGGGAGAATATTTTGAAAAACAACAATGATAATTACTGCTTCTTTATTATTAGGCTCACATTATTAATAGTGCCCCTCGTACAATATGAAGTAGATGGATAGTATTGGACAACTATATTTTCGAAAATTTTAGGAAAGTCCTGAGACATCAAGCGATTAAATAATATTGGCTTATTTTTGCGATGGTTTTTGTTTTTTCACTTCAACTATTAAAATTATGACGTCATCAACTTTTTTTAATGGCAACCACATATATTTTTTATCATACTTAGATAATTCTTTAAACTCTCTACTCAACTTCATAAAGTTTCTTATACGTTTCATACTATTGTTTTTGAGAAAATTCGAATATTACACTTAAGTTTTAGATACCTTTAATAAAATTTTACTTTTCTAATAAAATTTCTAATGTATATGCACCAAAACAAATAATTTTAAATACTTTGCTTGAACTAAAAGTTCTATCCTCAATATTTTTTTAAGATTAAAGTAAATGTTCAAAATTTCGTCTATTTACATGACCAAGACGATAAATAAGTGCTTACTGCACATTATCAATAACAGCTGGTGGCATCCAACAAACGTTTAGCAAAAACTTACTTTTTAAATAAAAGTCTTGGTATGTGTTGTCGGATTTTTCTTCGTATTTTCAGATCTTGGAAGCTTGGGTTTTTATAAAAATGGTGGCTGACATAAAACGTGAGAGATTATTAGATTTTATTCATATTTATGCAAATGAATTAATTGGCAGTTGTCAGGATCTATAACTTGTGTTCCAGGTTTTTGAATCATTTGAATCCTGTAAGGTACATTAGAAATTCTCTGGTTTACAGAGTAGTAATTTCGGTGGCGACACTGGTTATGTCAGCGAAAGTTAAGGTCAGAACCAACATTAGCACCGCACGTGCAGCGGAGTCGTCAAATTAAATTCGAGAAAGTTGGTGACGTGTAGATTTTCGTGGAATTGTGTCAACGTATAAATGAACCCGACTCAATAACCTTTGTTTGTAGGTCCCGGAGATTTCTCGAACGTCGCCACAAGTTTGTCCCTGATAGACCATAAGTGGAAACGCAGGGATATTAATGCAACGCCGAAAGTGGTAAAATCTTCGTGTATGGGTGAGATGAAGAAAGGTGTGATAACCCCCTTTTCAAGGTACTGTCCCTACCGACTAATTTATTTCTTGTTGTTGCGTGTGTGAATCATCATCGTTTATGGTGACCAAACCCCCTCGAGTAGTACGCCCATTAATGTATAGAAAGTCCGAGAGGCACCTGTAATGTTGACACTCTCATGGCTGTAACCATCAGCGACGCTCCCAATTGTAATAAACGACCTGCTAGATGTAGGTTAGATTAAGAATGGCACTGTATAACGCCAACCGCCTTTCGAGGTGGGTTGGGTCTCATCCAGTCGTCGCAACCGAGAGCTAGTCATGTATTGTACATTTGAATGCTTGTTTAGAGATTGACAGTTACTACTACTATTTATTCATTGTTCAAGTTTACTAGCTTTTCATTTTGTGTTTACATAAACTTAAAAGTTAGAATTGATACCTACAGGTTAACGAGTGTGCCAGAGTGACCTTTTGTGCCGGTCTTTCGGTAGTAGATTCATTGGCAACCCTGTAAAGTGTTGGGATTGATGTTCAGGTAATCAAACTACTCCCACCCGCCGGCGATGATTTCTGAGAACGTTTCTGTCTCGTTGGTCTTCGACCTGGTGTGCCCTATTCTGTGTTCCGAGGTAGTGGCGCCCTTAAATGCAACCCTGCTTCTTAACGAGATTAATTGTATACCGCCTGAATCTGCTCATCAGAAATTTATGCCTGCAAAACGAAGCGTTCATAAGCGACTCCTATCGGTAGCCTAGACACCCATTCCTCGCACCGCCATAGTTGGCCTGGCTTGCTTAGAACGTGGCCGTCTTCCTGTAAACGTTAGTCCGTAGTTCGTGACGAATCGGACTGTGACAGTATGCACCATAATAAATAATACATTGCTATTAATAATATTGTTGAGTCTCACTAAATGATTTCTATTTGATCTTCTTAATCAATTCAAATAATTTTTGTCCAATAAAAAATTAACCAAATTAAAACGAAGATCTCAAGCAAAACAAAACACTAAATAATCAGTAATGTCAAATTACTCTGCATATCTTATTCTACATTAAAAATAGTAAAATTCGTATAATTGAAAATTGGTTTTGGCTGAGAGAACTCGAACGCATGATAAGGTACGTCCGTTATTTAATGATATTCATTCAAACCATATCCCTATTTCTCACTCTATAAGTAGTAGAATTGAAGCGAGGAATATATACATGTTCGAAATTTGCCTAAAATGGGGAGAACTTCGATCAGCAAAGATACTTAAGTAGATCTACTGTTAGCAATCTAGGAAAATTCTCACAAAACTCTTCCCGTTTAGGCGCGTGATTTTAATGTTGCGAAAACAATAATTGGCAAGTTGTTTAAAAGCGTAAAGTACCGTCTTTATAAAGTGCAGTTAATGCACGAGTTGGCAGAAGATGATTTCAATAGACAGGTTCGATTTTGTGATGAAAAGATTTCACGAAAATCCAGTGCTCGTAAAACATATCATATTCTCTGATGGAACCATCTGTTTAAGTGGAACTATCTATCCTCAAAATTGTCGATATTGGTCAAAAATCAATCTTCACTGATGTTGGAAATCTATACATAGTATTCTCAAAACGATAACGTTTGGGCTGGTATTTATGAAAACACAACGTTAAGGCTACTTTTCTTTGAAGAAACTTTAACTGGACCATAATATCTCCCGCTTTTTCAGAACGACCCCACTCCTGTTTTAATGTAACTGTAGCCAAATAAAGAAGAAGCTGATTTAACCGATGATAGTTTACGGTGTCAAGAGGATGAGGTATTTACAAATAGGTGAATCGGAAGACGATAGCAAATGGAGTGGTCGGCGAGATGTCCCGATCTTATGCCGTTTGATTATTTTTTGCGAAGGTATGTAGAAAATAAAGTGTATCCAAGACCAGCCAAATAAAAGGACGTATCCATCAGGAAATTTATTTGATTCGACTAGCTGTTATCGATAATGTGCAGCAAAGATTTATTTACTGTCTTGGGTATTGTCTGGCTGTAAATGGACAGCATTTTGTACATTTACTTTAAACTTTAAGAAACAACATTAAGGATTGTATTTTTAGTTCAAACAATGTATTTAAAATAATTTATTTTGGTGGATACATATTGTTCGTTACTTGCCTTAGTTCAGGGATGTGATATTAATAATTTATTTATAGTAGGCACGAGCATCCACCTTTATCAATTTTAGGCAAATAAGAACAACTACTTACTTGTTCTTTAAAAACTTATGAACTTATTACTCTGTAAGCTCTATTTAAATATTTTAAATTTTTTGTGTGTCAAATTACCTTAACAGTATATTCAATAAACAAAGTCAAACTTGGTTTAAATGCTTATATTGTAAAAAAACATTTAAATAAAAATAAACTCAATTAAATTTCAACGTTATAAATTTTAGAACATAAATCTCCAGTACTACTTTAAATTTGACACTTATTCTAATATTTAACAGAAATTCCTTGTCCCGATTTATTTACTAATGACTACCTAAAGGTATGTCAAGTTTAAATATTTATACATTTGTAAACAAAGAATTTCTATTCGAGAACTTCATATATGAAACTACCCGCAAATTAAGTAACTCTCATTTAATCAATATCACACGTTTACTTTACACTGAGTTTTAAATTGTTTATAAAATAAAAGGATTTTAAGGTTTATTATCAAAATTTGTCTTGATCGTAATTTTGGATTCTTCGAGATTTTGTTTAATTTGATAACCACCGATTTGTTTAATTCTTATTTAGAGTTAAATCTTCCTCGGATAATTTACTTATTAAATTAGTACTTTCGGCGATCTTAAATCAACTTGTGACTTCAAAAGCTGCGAGTTGTTTATGACATTTCGTAATACGCATTTGTTACGATTTTATTTATTAGACTGATCCTTATAGTCAATTTTACCTTTGGCGTTGTTGAATTAGAGATGGTTGACATTAACACTTACACTTCAGTTACTTAATTAACATTATTCGAAGTAATTAAGAGTTCAACTATATTCAGGAATAGACCTGGTTTTTAGCTCTGCGTGTCTTTTTATCAACTTTTCGTGTAGTTGACCAATCGTCTTTGAGTATTTTTAAATTCTTGCTTTGCAATTTCTGTCATCATTTCTGTGAATCTCGGTATATTTCGTTATTTTAGAAACGCCATCTTTTTTGTTCTACGCAAGTATCAAGGTTTTAAACTTATTGTTTTGGGATCTTATCTAACTATTATGTTGCTATGAATAGGTTACTTATTCTAAAACAACTTATTATTAGTATCTTGAAAACACAAATGATTCATGATTTTTTGATTTAGCTTGTGTCTTTCATATCAAAAACATTTTAATTTTTAATTAATTTAATTTTAACTTAATTGAATTAAGAGATTTTGAACAATATTAAAACTTTGATTACAAGAGCATAATTTTATTAACATGTCTAGAACTTAAATCTAATATTCGAACTCATTCTTCTCTAAAACTTTGTTATGAAACATATAAGAAACTTTATGTGATTGAATAGAGAATTGGATGAAAAAATTGATCACGGCATAACTTTGACAGTTGAAGTAAAAAAATAAAAAAATATCACAAAAGTAAATAAGATTGTCTCAGTGTTCTCGTAAAATTTTCTTAATTACAATTTTATCGAATGTATCCGTTACTTTACGGACACGGTGTATATAACAACCTGGCATACATCTAAAACATTGTAAAATAAAATAGCATGATATGTACCGTTTTGGCAGGATTTGTGACTGTAATGCCGAAATATACGCCTCTTTGATTAATCACAACAAACACTTAAGTGCTTCTTTTTCAGCGTTCTAAACGCAAATCAGCGCAGTGGGATTGCTTTTAATTTTCTCAAGAGTTTTATTCAATTTAAATTATATAGAACGTTTAGAAGTTTTGAGTTCAATTTTCATTTCTAATTTGCTTACATTGTAATTAACAACTCAAATTTGCATAGTATCTTTGTTAAAGTTAGTTTTTACTGTTTGCGAGTATATGCATCTTTCAAAATTACTATTTCATAGATTTATAGTCACAATTTGGCGTAGTATTAAAATATAGTAAATTTATAGAGTTAAAGAAAATTTATAATTGAATAATCCGACACTTAAATTATAATGAGTGTACAGGATGCCCATAACGTTGCATCAGCTCCATTTTTGCGAAATGGCATTCAATAACATATAACGTGAGTTTAGGACCGAAACTACAACAAAAAATGTACAGCGGTGAATTAGAAATGACATTAAATCGTCGAGAGAAAAATTATTGTTATTTAAAATTTACATACGTAATATTACGTATTTCTAGTTACATATAGATGTAAAATTATTACCTAGACATGCTCATCCTTTCACTATAGTAACACAGACGTGAAACATGCAGCCTGAAAGCGGCATCAAAATAAATGTCTAAACCGCTTTGAAGAGAATGCCTACTGTAGCATAAATGAACATTTTATTTTAAATGAAAAATTCAGATACGAAATAATATTTGACTTTCCTTTATTCATTTTAATGTATCATGAATGTATCCATTTTAGGTAAAAAGTAATTTCTAATACATATAGTTCAAAATTTTACAATGTCCTGGAACGTGTTTTACAATGATTTAGATAACTAGCAAAAAATCATATTAGTAGTTATTTTAAACTATATATACAATAAACTTTCCTAAATACATTAAGCATGTCAAATTAAGTTCTATATATATTTTATGTTGCAAGATATTGAGCTTTTTAGTTGTAATAATGAAAGAAAACAATATACGAAGATTATACAGGACATTTCTGAATTGATTAGAGAAAAAAACACAGAATAATTCAGTAAATATGCTATTTAGAGAATTTATAGCATACTATCAAGTTTTTATTACAAGTGTTCAATGTGGGCCCCTTCTGTCACTCGGCATACATCCCACCTGAAGCTAATTTCATCTCGGATATGATGAATCATGTTGTTGGTAACGTGTGTCGGCGCAAGTGCAATTTCTTGCCGTAACTCAGGGAGAATTTCAAGAAGTGGAGGAAGATAGACCCTGTTTTTTACAAAACCCCATAATAAAAAGTCTAAAGGTATAAGATGAGGTGACCGTTGGGACCAAGCAATTGTTCTACCACGATCAATCCAAAATGAAACATACACAGATAAGTAACTTGCGACTTGATAGTACGGGGGTACGCAGTTTGTTGGAATATGAAACTCCTTCCCATATCTTGCTGCATCTGCGGTATCAGCTAATGTCTTAATATATCCTGGTATACAACACCATTGATAGTCTGTTAAATAAAAAAGAAAGAACCGTACACTTTCGCAGAGCTTAGCGCACAAAACACATTCACTTTCGGCGTATTTCGTACGTATTCCAGATGTTCTGCAGGATTTTCTGATTCCCATATTCTCACATTGTGACTATTAATTGTGCCATTAATATGGAAAGTCGCGTCATCACTGAACACAATACTATTGAGAAAGTTATCATCATCTTCCATTCCGTCCATCATGTCAACGCAAAAGGAATGCCATATTATCTTGTCGTTATTACTCAACGCTTGTAACAATTGTAACATGTACAGCTTAAACTTCAGTCGCTGCCGTAAAATCGTCTATACCGTAGTCTCTGGAATGTTTAATTCTACACTAGCTCTTGCAGTTGACTTCTTTGGATTTCGCGTGAAACTTTCTCTCGCGAATTTAACAGCAATTCCGGATACACGGGGACGGCCCTGGCCTTTCTCTCGTTGCACCATACGCTTGTTTCGACAAATCGATCATACTAATATTTAATTGTTTTTGTTTGTGGCGGGTTTTTATTGAATTCAGTCCTGAAACGTCTTTGCACTATAATTTGCGATTGCATTTCATGGTACCACAGACAACAACTCGCTCTTTCTACTCCGCTATAAGTCTCCATGACTAAACGTGAAGTCACGTACTTAGGTGACTGGCTGTCCACAAGAAAACACTGCGCGAGGTGATATCTAGCGGTATGAATCTAAACTTCAATATATGGCGCTAATCTTCGAACAAAAATTGAGGAACTTGTGGCTCTTGGCTGCAACTAATGAGCAGTTAGTTTCCTATAACTAACTTAGAAACGCCCTGGAGTGCTCATTAGTTTTATTGAATTTTTAATACATAGAAGTAAAATAAGAATAGTCAAACTGCAGTCTTTTAAACAATTGTATTTGATACCAGTTATATTAACATCGTTATCATTTTAAAGTTTGTATTTTAAGTGAAATGAAACAAACATTAAACTGTAGAAGACGTTTTTAATTTAGTATTTTATTAAAGTGTAGTAGCTAAGTATATGAATTATTAGCAATTATAATTTAAAAGCATGAATAATTTTTATTGAAATCGCACTCTCATTATCTACTTTATGCATACAGATAACTAGAAATTAACAATAATTACTTTACCAAAGATATTCTCTGTCGTTGTAGCCTTGGTTCAACTTTGTTTTCTATGAAATGGAATACCTGGGTTTTTCGTCCCTTTACTTCCGTCGCAATAGGTCATCACTGGATACGTGTGGCTGCGGCTGCAGCTTCCCT